>CM065690.1:56616037-56618537 GCA_017654935.2 Phymorhynchus buccinoides | reverse complement strand
AACAAGCGATTGAGCAAGAGTTACGCAATAATAAATCATGGTGTTACACTCTCTCTCTCTCTCTGCTTTTATTTTCAACTTTTGACCGACACGACAAAAACCTCCAGGATCACAATGACCGTAATAGGTGCACACTTATCCATATTTTATACGAACTAGCGCAACGATGAGTACCGGTAACGCCTAGTACCGGTAACGCCAAGTACCGGTAACACTGAGTACCGGTTTCGCCGGGTCCGTGAAATATTATATTATTACTCTTGTTTATCTCCCTCCTTCCGTCTTCTTCTCTCATCCCGTTCCACCCCCCACCTCACCGTATATATTATTTTCGCAAGGCAAGAGCTCTGTGAATAAATAATGAAGAGAGAGAGAGAGAAACGAAAACGAAAACGAAAACGAAATTTTATTTAACCAGGGAACATGAGATAAGCAAGTTACATGCTTTTTTCCACCCAGCCCTGGGGAAAAATAAATAAATCAAACAAGAAAGCTAAATAATATATGTACATGCAGAAATGAGAATAAACGGGAGGGAGGATGGGGGGAAGAGGCACAGAGGGAGAGAGAGAGAGAGAGAGAGAGAGAGAGAGAGAGAGAGAGAGAGAGAGAGAGAGAGAGAGAGAGAGAGAGAGAGAGAGAGAGAGAGAGAGAGAGGAGTCCGGAAGGAAAACATTTTGTGATGAAAGGGGAGAGGAGGGGGGTGGTGTTTGGTGGTTTGCAAATAAATACACTCTAAAGGCCTACGTCCGGATTTTTTTTTTTGGGGAACCCGGCCATTGGAGTTTAAAAAAAAAAGAAACAAAAAAGAAACCGTTAACACTTAAAAGCTTATATTTGTTAATCCTTTCTCATTCTTATTCTTCTGCGTTCCCAGGCCATATGGCCATAATGGGTGAGGTACGTATATGTCCGGTTTTCATTTTTCACTGATCTCCCCGCTGCGCACAGCCAACACATACCAATTCCGGAGGAGCTCAAAGGAGAAAATTTATTTGGAAGATTTTGTTGAAAAAAGGCAGGAGAATGGGCCAATAGTAGATGATAGAAAGCAAAGGGAAAAGGCAGAGTCAAAGAGAGTGGCAGATTAGAGGAAGCTACAAGTACAGAGTCGGCTTCCAGAAGGTGGGGGAACTATTTTTACGAGAGAGAAAAAACCGGTATCCCCACGTGGAGAGACTCGTGGAGGGGTCGGGGTCGTCCAGCTCCCCGTATGGAGGCACGAGGCATCCTTTCTCATTCAAGACGCATTCGTTCCTTTCAATAGAAATGGGGAGAGGGGGGGTGGTGGTGGTGGTGGGGGGCATGCATGTTGTGGACTTGGGGGGGGGGGGGGGGGCGAGGGAGAATGGTAGTGGTGGTTGCTGATAATAATTTTAAATAATAAAAAAGCGAAAGCAAAAAAAAAGGTCAAGTCATTACTTGCTGCTCTTGGCCTTCAGCTTTGACCTCGAAAACGTAAATTTCTAGATGTGACTATAACTGTTCACAGTTCGTAGTTACAGTCTTAAAAATTGGTAAGTGGGTATATTGACTTAGGGTGAGACGAGATACTGAGTAACCTTGATTAACCTTGGACCTTGGAATGTCAATTTGTTGGCTTGACCATAACTTTCACTTTTTGTTGTTGTTGCAATTACAGTATCCAAATTGGGGGAGACTGTCTCATTCGGCTCTGGGACTAAAAATGATGCGTGAGCCAACAGCGTTTTCCTCTTTCAGCACATGCACTGATTAGTCAACTGGGTCCAGTTTCTCTAGATAACGGTCGCCGCGCGAATAACGCTTACGCCAAACGGGGCCTAAGAAACAATTTAGAAAACGTTTGCGGAAGAATATTACAACCTCTTGTCTGATTGGTCAACAACAACAAAAGATTTTAAGCAAACTGTAATGGACCAATCAACAACAAGAAACGTATTCACCCCCAACTAGTTCCGGATAGTTCGCCGCTTGCTCTGTGTTTGGCAAGAACAAAACGCCACGCGAACTATCGGCAAACGAAGGGTCTTTCTTAGACCGTTTTTGCCGTTTTGAGCGAGCGCAACATAACGTTAGCCCTTGTGAAACGGCCCCCGGTTTTCATTACCCACCACTGCCCCCCCCCCCCCCCTCCCCCTCCCCTTGAGATTAAAAATTGAAAACATATCAAGTGTGTGTGTGTGAGCGCGCTAGCGTGTGTATGTGTGTACACGTGTGTGTGTGTGTGTGTGTGTGTATGTGTGTGTGTGTGTGTGCGTGCGTGCGTGCGTGCGTGCGCGCGTGCGTGAGTGTGCGCGCGTGTGTGTGTGTGTGTAAGCATATCAATGATCTCTACACACCAGAGAGGGAGAGGGAGAGAGAGAGAGAGAGAGAGAGAGAGAGAGAGAGAGAGAGAGAGAGAGAGAGAGAGAGAGAGAAGCACTTCAAAAACACAGGAAAGGAAAAAATAAGAGAAAAGCATTAAAATAATGAGTAGTTCTTTTTTTTTAATCTTCGTCCATATTATATTCATTCAACC
>CM065690.1:56578537-56611037 GCA_017654935.2 Phymorhynchus buccinoides | reverse complement strand
CAGAACTGACTTTGACAACTATGAAGAAGAAGAAGAGGACCTCAGGAATCTTGAGGACTGGGGAAGAGAATGGGACATGGCGTTCCACCCGGTCACCTCCAAGTGCAGCCAGCTGCCCTTGACGAGAAGCAAGAAGCCGCTGAATGCCTCCACCAGCTACAGTCTCCACGACCACACCCTTGAAAGAGTGTCCTCTACAAAGTACCTTGGGGCACCCTGCAAAGCGATCTCTCCTGGGCAGCCCACATCTCAGCCACCTGTGCCAAAGCCAACAGAGCTCTGGGGCTCTTAAGAAAAAAAACAAAGATCGAAATGGTACAACACAGAGCAGCCAGGTACGCAACCAACCGCTACCACAACACCAGCAGCGTTACATCAATGCTGGATGAACTAGGTTGGGAAACACTAGAATCTAGGAGACAGAAGATCCAGCTCACAGTATTCTTCAAAATCATCAATAACCTTGTTGACATCAACTTGATCAAATCTCTGAATATCTTACCAACATGCCAACACGAACAAGAACGAATCGCTCAAACAAATTTCGGCAGTTCCCCCAGAATACAAACTTTCAAATTCAGCTTGCTCCCAAGGACGGTTCCAATTTGGAACGCGCTCCCAGCATCTGCAGCAGAAGCTCCCTGCTTGGTATCTTTTAAGCGGGAGCTCAAAACTCTGTCATTCTAACTGTATCGATCACTCCCTCCCCAGCAAAAAGTGACAATGATGGTTGGGGCTGTGCCGGTCGGGGTACGTCCCCGGGGGCCGCTACGGTAGCCGGATTGGCCTGACCTGAGACATGAAACGCTGGGGAGACTTCTATTTTTAGTTCTTTTGTTTTTGTGTTGATTTTTAGTTTGGTTTATTTTTCTTTCTGTCACAACGCACAACGCTGTATAACTTTTACTATAAGTGTCCAGTGGGACAGAGCAGCGTAGCCAGATTCAGATTCAGAACCTGAAGGTGTACTCCACTGCTACCAAGGAGCTTGTATACAAAGCCATGGTCAGACCCATTGTGGAAGATGCAAGCTCAGTTTGGGACCCGCACACCGAAAGGCACATCTCCGACCTGGAGAAGGTTCAACGCGGAGCGGCCAAATATAATAATAATATTTATATATGGCACAATATCCTGATAAACTCAGCTCAAAGTGCCTTACAATAACAAATTACAATAGTTTCATACATGAACATTGTGATAACTGATATACACATGGCATGCAATCAACAATCAAGAATACATCAGAACTCAAATACACTTGTGCCATAGAAAAAAAAGTTTCTTACTCTCACTTTATAGTTTATTCATGATTTCTACTCACATAACCTAACCTCATTTAACCCTATCTTTTCATTCTGAGCTCTATTCAGTGTTTTTTTTAAATTATTGTCATCTTGCTTTTAAATTCTGTCTCTCTCCCCACTAACCCCCAGTCTGATGAAAGCTCTACGAGCGGAAAGCTTGCTTCTTCCCTTTTTCTACCTTGATCACCAAACCCAAACCCTGGTGAGTTTCCCCATTCCACCATGTTTGTCCCTCTCACTTTATTATTGCCCCGTTCATAACGACTCCCTTGAGCTTTTCATCTTATCACCACAATCAGCGAGGCAAGCAACAGCAGGGCATGCTTGCATAACCTATCTGCTCTTCTTCGTTAATATTTGAATGTTTGATACTTAAACTGGCACAACATGCATTTAAGTGAGCATACTACATATCAGGACTAGACTTTGTGTTGCCAAATTCCACTGTTAGTGGGGCAATGGCCCAGTAGCTTTAGTCTTAGTCAAGATTTATTTTCTGGATACATCAAGTGATTAACAGGCATAATCTGATAATCTTCAGAGAAATTCTCTGAATTCAGAGAAAAAAAGAATGTAGAAAAACAAATGTCAGATGGGGTTTAAGCTTGAGGAGATGCCTTTTTCACAATTTATATCAGTTTTATACATAAATTTGTCCTCAAGAGAAGTTGCCCCCTGATCACCATAAAGGGCTCTTTACCCATTGACACCACCATTAAACAATGTCTCCTGAAACCCCATGAAGGGCTCTTTACCATTGACACCACCATTAAACAATGTCTCCTGAACTGCTCACCATAAAGGGCTCTTTACCCATTGACACCACCATTAAACAATGTCTCCTGAACCCCCTGATCACCATAAAGGGCTCTTTACCCATTGACACCACCATTAAACAATGTCTCCTGAACCCCCTGATCACCATAAAGGGCTCTTTACCCATTGACACCACCATTAAACAATGTCTCCTGAAAGCCTTCAAATATTTTCAAAGAAAAATGCTTTTCTTCCATTGCCATGCCTGATTAAAAACAATCATTTTGTTTTGCTTTCATGATGGTTTGAAACCAGAAAGTTGACATTCTGCTGTTTCAGGTCTAAGTATGATCAAGGCGTTTCCCTGCCTCTACCCGAAATCCATCCTGCACGGGAAGCAAATGGAAGCCCTGCGCTCTGCAGACTGGACCCTGATGCTTCTGGAGATGGGCTTCATGGCTAGGTGGTCCAGTGGTCCGACCTGAATCCACTGTATGGGGCGGGAGAAAAATTGCAACCTTGTGGTCTGTCTATCACCAGTATCGCATTTTGGAGATTGATGGAAGTGACTTCCAACAACAAGGATTCGAAGATTCTTCAATTCCTTGATTGTAAGACGGATCACTCTCTCTCTTTCTTTGAGTCTTTGCTTCTCCCTCTCTTTCTTTTATTTTTATCCCTCTCTCCCTCTTTTTCGCTTAAGGTTTCAGCACACGCTACCACAAATTAGTTGAGCAACAACTGGTACTATACCACAAGTTGCAGTAAAAATCGCAGAGCTTGCGGCACACGCTGCAACTTGAATACGACCCCCTTGCAATCTTATGCTGAACCAACCACAGGTAGACTCGGTATGCAGACTACTTGTATACATGTAAACTAAAATGCCAAAGCTGACAGAAAATAGTGTACAGATCAAAACGATGGTCAGTACATGTACCAGGATCCGATTTCGAGTAGGCCTACTTTTAAAATCTCGAACTGACAAAGGCCTACATGTGGCACATGATCATGTCACCACATGTGGTGCTTTACACTGATCTACATCGATTGAAAAAGAAAACATGCTGTGCAAGTACTCATCAGTCATGATGCCGCCCATTTCACGGTTTATTTGGATTTTGGACCTTGTCCCGATTTTTGTAATCGGCACACCCGGTTCCCAAATGCAGGGGAAATTATGAATTAACTCGATCAGTTTGCATGTTTCAGTCTGACGGTTTCTCTCCGCCATTGTGACGCAAAAAACATGTGATATGAAACGACGCTCTGATTGGCTGCAACCTACAGCTAGTTGCAAGTGGGGGCTCAAAAATAGGATCGTTTTCTATCGCCCTACAACCCACAACTGCAACCCTACAACCTTGTTGTAGGTGGCATGCAACTGTTGCAACCACAAAGTTGGAGGCTGCAACTAGCAAATAGTTACAGCGCGTGCCGAAGCCTTTAAGATTATTTTCTTGATTCAATGAGTGCATTCAACTGTTGTGGTGTACCAGTGCTGTCTGTGATCTTTTGAACGTAGCTTGCACGAATTTCGTGTGAATGCTGGTTGTGAGTTTGCTTGGCTTCAGTTAAACAAAAAATTACACTCCTTATATGTATAGTATATTATTTATTTATGATTATTACACCGCGGTGGTTGTATCACCTTGATGGTCGGTCAATTCCACCCAGTGACCATTGAGGTATTAGACCACCGCACAGCAATCAGGGAGAGTTTCCGACACTGTTCTAGAGAGACCCAGGACAGTGAGCGATGACTCCCGACACACACACACATGACATGTTTCAACCCATTCCATGTTGTAATTTTCTTTTCAGAGCTTTTTTTAGTTCTCGTCTAGTTTATATATTATCTTTAAAATCTTCATTATATAGATTATCTGTCTGCCTTATTGCCTACCTCACCTGATATTTTCTGACCTGTTTCTCAGAATCTGCTTAAAAATTTGAATTATGGTATTTTTCCTGAAGCAGATTAAGTATGTCTGTCTCAAGCGTGTCGTGGAAAGGGGGGAGAAGTATTGAAAACATTAGTGCAGATTTGCTACTAAGGAAAAGCAGAATAGACTTAAACTGACACAACATGCATTTAAAGTGCTACATATTAGGACTAGACTTTGGGTTGCCAAATTCCGTTGTTAGTGGGGCAATGGCCCAGTAGCTTAGTCAAGATTTATTTTCTGGATACATTAACAGGCATAATCTGATAATCTTCAGAGAATTCTCTGAATTCTGAGAAAAAGGAATGTAGAAAACAAATGTCAGATTGGGGTTTTAAGCTTGAGGAGATGCCTTTTTCACAATTTATATCAGTTTTATACATTTGTCCTCAAGAGGAATTGCCCCTTGATCACCATAAAGGGCTCTTTACCCATTGATACCTCTGTGTTACAATGTCTCCTGAAAACCTCAAATATTTTCACTTTGCCATGCCTGATTAAAAACAATCATTTTGTTTTGCTTTCATGATGGTTTGAAACCAGAAAGTTGACATTCTGCTGTTTCAGGTCTAAGTATGATCAAGGCGTTTCCCTGCCTCTACCCGAAATCCATCCTGCACGGGAAGCAAATGGAAGCCCTGCGCTCTGCAGACTGGACCCTGATGCTTCTGGAGATGGGCTTCATGGCTAGGTGGTCCAGTGGTCTGTCTTGAATCCACTGTATGGGGCGGGAGAAAAATTGCAACCTTGTGGTCTGTCTATCACCAGTATCGCATTTTGGAGATTGATGGAAGTGACTTCCAACAACAAGGATTCAAAGATTCTTCAATTTCCTGATTGTAAGACGGATCACTCTCTCTCTCTTTCTTTGAGTCTTTGCTTCTCCCTCTCTTTCTTTTATTTCTCTCTCTCTTTTTCGCTTAGGATTATTTTCTTGATTCAATGAGTGCATTCAACTGTTGTGGTGTACCAGTGCTGTCTATGATCTTTTGAACGTAGCTTGCACGAATTTCGTGTGAATGCTGGTTGTGAGTTTGCTTTGCTTCAGTTAAACAAAAAATTACACTCCTTATAAATATGGTATATTATTTATTTATGATTATTACACCGCGGTGGTTGTATCACCTTGATGGTCGGTCAATTCCACCCAGTGACCATTGAGGTATTAGACCACCGCACAGCAATCAGGGAGAGTTTCCGACACTGTTCTAGAGAGACCCAGGACAGTGAGCGATGACTCCCAACACACACACACACGACATGTTTCAACCCATTCCATGTTGTAATTTTCTTTTCAGAGCTTTTTTTAGTTCTCGTCTAGTTAATATATTATCTGTCTGCCTGTCTGCCTTATTGTCTACCTCACCTAATATTGTCTTACCTGTTTCTCAGAATCTGCAATCACTTTAAAATTTGAATTATGGTATTTTTCCCTGAAGCTGATATGTATGTTATGTTGACTATTTGTCGCAAGTGTGTTGTGGAAAGGGGGGGGGGGGGAGAAATATTTTTTTTTTAAATAGTGCAGATTTGCTACTAAGGAAAAGCGGAATAGAACATGTTGCTGTATTAAGTGGCAACCTTGTTAAAAAAACACCCATGATATATATAAATATGTTTTACTGTTCATCACATGTTTCTCATGATTTGTTTTAATGTTGGTACATGTATGCTGTTTTCTGTCTGAACAGTGTGCTGCCATGACGTCATACACTGACGCAGTGTGACAGATGTGTCTGGGTGTCAGCAGGACTGGAGTGTGCTGCCATGATGTCATACACTGACGCAGTGTGACAGATGTGTCTGGGTGTCAGCAGGACTGGAGTTCAGTCAGCCAGACCCCAGGACCTGCTCGGCTCTTCAAAAAAAAAAAGCGAAAACGGCCCAGCTGTTTTTCTGCCCAGCATTGTTTGCAGGTATGACCCCCAGTCCTTTTGCCCCTTTCTTGCTTGCAAATCATACAGCACCAGTATTTATGTGTTTGTGTGTGTGCATGTGTGTGTGTGTGTACATAATCATGCTCATAGCATTATTGCCTACATCTGACTTGGCTGTTTTATGACAAAGGTTGCAACAGAACCTAAGAATGGATCGTCGTCATCTGTGAAAAGTGTGGACAAAAGTTGTCATCAAAATTAGTTGCTGGTGGTTTTTTTTTTACAATTCTTAGTATGAGTGATGCCATAAACGTTTTTGTCTTTTTTTTCTCCTCAAAATGTCAAAACATGAGGTAGGCAGTTATGTTATGACTATGAGCCTGGCAATGTTGTGCACATGTGTGCACTTAACACATAAACCCCTCTGAGAGAGAGGGAGAGAGAGAGGGGGGGGGGGGGGGGGAGAGATAATCAGTTCTGGTACTCACTGTCATGAGCCAACAGAGTTCATTGTGGAGAAATGGTTGTTCATCTCTTTACCAGGTTAGTGTATTTTTTCACATGCTTATAAGCTTTTATGTTCAAGTGCATATGTTTGAACTATGGTGTGTTACTGTGTATCATTTATGAATAATACAAAAAATGGAGAGAGTAGAGACAAGCAAGCATATTTGAAGAGAGAAAAGTATTCTCAGTATGTAGGAATCTTTTTTGTTACTTCTTGTTTGATTTCAAAATTTTATGCAGTTTAGAATATGACAGATGAATACAGTTACATTTTTAATTTCTTTGATGCTGCTTATGACAGGTTAGCTTATTTTTCACTTTAGCATATACAGGAAAATGTGCTCCGTTTACAGATGAATGCTCTCTATGATGGCAAATTCAGTTTGTGGCCAGTCAGCCTGTACCAGCCAAGAAGTCCAGGTAGAAGAATAAAGAGGTTTAACTCCTTCACTACTGGAGACAGTACCAGCCAGCCTGTACCAGCCAAGAAGTCCAGGTAGAAGAATAAAGAGGTTTAACTCCTTCACTACTGGAGACAGTACCAGCCAGCCTGTACCAGCCAAGAAGTCCAGGTAGAGGAATAAAGAGGTTTAACTCCTTCACTACTGGAGACAATTTGAGAAACTATCTTCTGTATCATTATAAAATGAAAAAAGAGACCTGTTAGACTCAATGTCTAAAAAAACAAAAAAGGCCTAAAGATATGTCTTTCCTGATTTGTCTATTAAAAACAAAAACCATCATTCCAGGGCTATGACATCAAAAAGTATGACACCACACACCCGTAGTAGACACAGGGCCAGGCAGGAAGGGGTTAATATCGATGAACCATTCTCTGGTCTTGAAGATTTCAAGCTCATCAGAATTATTCCTGCATTGCTTAGCAAATTCAAAGCCTACTGGGTTTATCCTTAACCCCTTGACTGCCACCAACGTATCACATACTGACTTGATGACATCATTGATGATGTCATCAGATGAAGAGGAATAACCCTGATTTGCTCCAACACAGTCAAGAGTAATATCGTCAGACCATTTTGCCAGATTGGCTCTATCAGTTGTCTTTTTCATGGCATGATTTGCCCAATGATGTTTCTTTAATTTTCTCTGGCAGTCAAGGAGTTAAGTGTTTATCATGAACTACAATGAAATTATTCATGGCCTATAGTTTTATGCTACAAGAAGATACAATTTTAAAAATGTTTAGGACGATTAAAAAATCCCGTAATTGTTAAAATGCATGCAAATTAACAGAAGTAATTATTTATCTTTCTAAGTACATTTTAAGGGTCCCACTTTTTAGACATTCTTTCCCGTGTTGATCACATGCAGTAATTATAACTATTTCTATATTGTCATTGTTTGTGTGTGTTTGTTGTTGTTGTTTTATGTACCGTAAATATAAAGATGAAGACAAATGATGTTCTTTATAATAACCAGATGGAAGTTCCATTGTTTGTTGTAAATTTATTTATTATCCAAAAATAAATGATCAAGGATGGCTACATGACTTGTGGAGATGTGCCTTTGTTTGGGCTGTGTGCTTGTGATAGCCAGTGGCGTCAAGTTTAGAGAGTGTAAAGGTACTTTGTTTGGGCTGTGTGCTTGTGATAGCCAGTGGCGTCAAGTTTAGAGAGTGTAAAGGTACTTTGTTTGTGCTGTGTGCTTGCGATAGTCAGTGGCGTCAAGTTTAGAGAGTGTAAAGGTACTTTGTTTGTGCTGTGTGCTTGCGATAGTCAGTGGCGTCAAGTTTAGAGAGTGTAAAGGTACTTTGTTTGTGCTGTGTGCTTGCGATAGTCAGTGGCGTCAAGTTTAGAGAGTGTAAAGGTACTTTGTGCTGTGTGCTTGCGATAGTCAGTGGCGTCAAGTTTAGAGAGTGTAAAGGTACTTTGTTTGTGCTGTGTGCTTGCGATAGTCAGTGGCGTCAAGTTTAGATAGTGTAAAGGTACTTTGTGCTGTGTGCTTGCGATAGTCAGTGGCGTCAAGTTTAGAGAGTGTAAAGGTACTTTGTTTGTGCTGTGTGCTTGCGATAGTCAGTGGCGTCAAGTTTAGAGAGTGTAAAGGTACTTTGTTTGTGCTGTGTGCTTGCGATAGTCAGTGGCGTCAAGTTTAGAGAGTGTAAAGGTACTTTGTGCTGTGTGCTTGCGATAGTCAGTGGCGTCAAGTTTAGAGAGTGTAAAGGTACTTTGTTTGTGCTGTGTGCTTGCGATAGTCAGTGGCGTCAGGTTTAGAGAGTGTAAAGGTACTTTGTGCTGTGTGCTTGCGATAGTCAGTGGCGTCAAGTTTAGATAGTGTAAAGGTACTTTGTGCTGTGTGCTTGCGATAGTCAGTGGCGTCAAGTTTAGAGAGTGTAAAGGTACTTTGTGCTGTGTGCTTGCGATAGTCAGTGGCGTCAAGTTTAGAGAGTGTAAAGGTACTTTGTTTGTGCTGTGTGCTTGCGATAGTCAGTGGCGTCAAGTTTAGAGAGTGTAAAGGTACTTTGCTTTCAGACAAAACTCTGTCCTAAATAGTAATCACTCCAGAAAGTAAGAAATTAACAACTTTATTTCAGCAGTTCGGACGCAGAAAAAGACCTTCAGTTCTGAGGACCAACTTTGTTTTGTACAAGCACAGAACCACACCACAGTTTATTTATAATTAAAACAAAACAAGAGCCACAACGCAAAATAATTATATTCTCTGATAACGAAAAACACACGTCTGTGACGTAGAAAATGGTCTGCTATGCACAGTGTCTCGTAATGAAACAGCGCGCATGCAGAAAATACTGATGACAAAAATGTTTTACGCATTCTCTCCTTTATCACAGTGAGGCACACATCAACTCGGTGAAAAGTCCAATAAATGATTGTTAATTATTATTGATTAAAAAAAATGAGGGGGGGGGGGGAGTTTCAAGGAAGGGAGAAAGGAAAAAGAAACAATGGGAAAAACGAAGGGAGAAAAATAATACAGATTTGAGAGAAAGAAAACCAAGCTGAAGTTGTTTTATCACAAAATATATACATTCTTTGGTATTCAAAACATGCAAATCACTGACTGAAATATTTAGAAACTGAAGAGAAAGTGAAGCAAGACATATTTGAGCCCAAACTATATGTACAAAAGTATTCTACAAGCACTGGTTTTCACACATTATACCTTTGTGTATCCATTGAAAGGTAAGGCAAGCAAGAAAATATCTAAAATAAACAATAATGATAAACTACAAAAATCTTCTGTAGTTACATACGTTTCTTTTGTCCATTCTTCACTATGTTTAGGTGGTCGAAATCAAAACGCAAACAAGAGTGAGGTATGAATTGTGGATACTATCTCAAGCTGCGCTAAAAAAATTAAGTGACCATTGCTTTTCTTTGTCTATCAAGATGTAGAACATATTTCCATTAGACATACACAGGGAACAATCTCTTGTAAAATAAATCAACATGTGATGGTTATTATCCTAACAGCCCAAACAAACATACAAAAGCTGATGTCATTACAGCATATGATTATTCATCCAAGGGACATCATGCAGGCAGATGAGGGAACGAGCAACAGACATTGAATGATTATGCACACAGTGGGTATTAACAGATATTACACATTTTAATTACCCTTTCTTTAAAAAAAAAAGAAAAAAAGACCAATCATTTTGTTTTGACATTTCACTGATTTTTGTGTCTTCATTTCTAAGCTTTTTTCCATGAAACTAACAGTTTAGATTATCAAAGGACGCATGACAGAGGACCTAAGACAGCAGCTGAAAATGAGTGATCAAAGATTCTACAAGACTGACAAATGATGAGACAAGCAGCAAATTAGGGGAGATTCCTGTGTGATGTTGTGAAAGCTAAACCATATCCCTTTCGCAGTATGTCATGAACCTAAGCTTCCCCCACCCCCGCCGATTTAAAGGCACCAAGGAATCACATCATCCCAGATCTTAAAATGTATTATTATTTAAAAAAATAAAGTAACAAATGCCTGAGTGGATAAATGCGGACTTTGGATAGCTTGACCATAAATAGTCCTGTTTACCTGGTGACTAAAACTAGAACTGCTCAGACTTCAGCCACATTTCTTGCGCTTAAAGAAACCGACATTGCATTGTCTGCCCCTACGGTCAGTCTACAGAGGGATATTTAGACAAACAGATATTTCAGCCACACGAGTCCCCCGATGATGTACATTTTATTATTTTTACAAAACAACAGCCGGCAGTTTTACTTCCTCAGCCAGGGCAGTTTGACAATCCTCTCCCCCTCCGGCCACTCGAAGCGCGTCTGGTACTCGGTGAAGCTGGGCTGGTAGCGGCCCTTGCCTAGGGGGCGCCCGTGGATTTGCATGTTGGGCGTGGGGTTGATGAGGAAGTCTGAGCATCGGGTGACGTCGGTGGGCGAGGCGTAGCGCTTCATGTACTCGGTGTGGCCGGGGAAGGTGGTGTTGATTCCGGCCTGCTCCTGCACTGACATGGTGCGAGGACCCCTGGCGGTGGTGGTCATCATCTCCTGGGTTTTCTCCCCTGGCCGGCTGGCCAGCGTGGCGTTCATGCCATTGAGGGAGCGCATGGTTTCCACGTGGCCACTGAAGTTGGGGGCGCCCCCTGGCCGGGTGCCCGGAGCAGTGAAGGTGTTGCTGCGAGAGTACAGCGTGTCCAGTGTGCGGTAACCTGCACGCCAAAAAGGTCAACCAAACCCTCCTCTTTTGATGCACATATACACTCCAATCAAAAGATCTAACTTGCACTTGCCATATGCTTACAGACTATAGGACGTTTCTTAAAGACCCACCAGATGACATGTCAAAATCACAGGTTTCACGTGTTTTCACTCTTATAGTTGGTAAGAAATCTTGTTTTGACCAGGTTTGACTCCCATACAAATGCCCCCAAATTGAAAACAAAACATTTTAAAGAGTAGCCTCAATTTGAAGTTGGGGCATTTGTATGTGGGTCACAGCTACCCAGAAAAAACCAAGGGACTTAATCGTTGTGGATCAGTGTGTCTTTAAGACCCATGCAAACTACACAATGACTAACACTGCAGATCATATAAAAAAAATAAGAATCTATTATTACATAATCGGAGTTTGGTGCAAAACTTGGGGATGCATCTTACAATCCTATGCACCTTACAGCAAAGACTAGGGGAAGACAAGCATCCGGTCTCTTTTCCCTATATGAGTAGTGAGGACAGAAACACTGGTTATGTCCCTTTTAAACGTGACACATTTACACGTCGATAGGCCAGTTGAATTCTCCGTTCAAATTCCAGTCTGAGTTTTTGGATAGCCGCCGCTGTGAATGGTGTATAACTACCCCACTAACGATAACTCTATCAGCCCGGTTCGCTGTAACTCTTAAGTAGTCCATCTTACCCTTCTAGAATCTTTGCTTAGTCAATTGGTACACTAAGTACTGTGCATTGTGTCTAGGTTGATAAAAGATGGCCAAAATTTGTGATGCTACTGATTGCCCCTACCACAAGTGTAAATGATGATGATTCTTATTCCACAGAGTTGTGAGCTTTCGTATCCACAACTGATGAAGTGAATAAAAATCCCATTCTTCTCCTTCATCAAATGCTTAAAGGGAAATAAGCCTTCCCTTGAAGGTTACCAAGGAAGTCAGGATAAATCAATTCATGCTTAATTATTCAATACAGTTGATTTAAATTAAGAAATGAATGTACAGTTTTGATGAAACTTTGTGGCTAATGTGTTAAATATTGAGCGTTTTTCATGAATGCCCAAAAGCAACCGTAATAAACTAATAGACCTACCAACATTGAAGTAATAAACTAATAGACCTACCAACATTGAAGTAATAAACTAATAGACCTACCAACATTAAAGTAATAAACTAATAGACCTACCAACATTGAAGTAATAAACTAATAGACCTACCAACATTGAAGTAATAAACTAATAGACCTACCAACATTGAAGTAATAAACTAATAGACCTACCAACATTGAAGTAATAAACTAATAGACCTACCAACATTGAAGTAATAAACTAATAGACCTACCAACATTGAAGTAATAAACTAATAGACCTACCAACATTGAAGTAATAAACTAATAGACCTACCAACATTGAAGTAATAAACTAATAGACCTACCAACATTGAAGTAATAAACTAATAGACCTACAACATTGAAGTAATAAACTAATAGACCTACCAACATTAAAGTAATAAACTAATAGACCTACCAACATTGAAGTAATAAACTAATAGACCTACCGACATTGGGGTAATAAACTAATAGACCTACAACATTGAAGTAATAAACTAATAGACCTACGCATTGAAGTAATAAACTAATAGACCTACCAACATTGAAGTAATAAACTAATAGACCTACCAACATTGAATAAACTAATAGACCTACCTTGAAGTAATAAACTAATAGACCTACCAACATTGAAGTAATAAACTAATAGACCTACCAACATTGAAGTAATAAACTAATAGACCTACTTGAAGTAATAAACTAATAGACCTACCAACATTTGGGTAATAAACTAATAGACCTACCAACATTGAAGTAATAAACTAATAGACCTACCAACATTGAAGTAATAAACTAATAGACCTACCAACATTGAAGTACTAAACTAATGAAGCTGAAACATAGCTAACTGCTTTAAAATTTAGTGAGGCTTTTATTAAACAATGATAGCAACGTCAAAAACTCAATGTGCCTATAAACTTGACCATGAAAACCGATCAGGGGGTGGCTTTCCCTGCACATAAAGTTTTTAAGAAAACACGGGTAACCCTGTTGTCGCTGAATCGATACCTCTTTTCCTAGACTGAGAGCGCCATGTTGTCGGGGGCATAATATAGTAAAAATGCCCCACTGGGGCGTCGCCGAGCGGCTGGGTCCGACCCAGACTGGACGCACTTGCCCAGCGCTGCAACAGGTCAATCACATTACATGTGGGATTTTACCATTTCACGATACAGCTTGAGCCATTTAGCGCAAAGAAGGAAATGTGTCTTGAGCATCAGACTTCAAGTCAAGGAAGCATGGTGATAATTTATGGGACTGAGGATACAGTACCACACACACTGAATACCAAGATAAGTGGCAAATAGGGTTCCATATTTTAGACCCCTACCACTTTAAGGTCATCTCCCGTTTCTGCGGATTGATGACATCAGAACCATAAGCCTTATACCTTATGCCAAATTTGAAGACTCTAACACACTACGGTATAGTTATGAAACTTTCGGTTTTCAGGTCGTACGCCAAGGTCAAGTGACGGCAAAATGGTTTGGAACGTGCCTTCCTCTCATGGTGACACACCAGCACAAAAATTTGACGTGATTCTGTCAACCCGTTCAGAAGGTATCCTTGGGACAGACAGAAACTAAAAAGTTGAATTTTCCCTTACCTGTATATGACCTTGACCTTGATCGGGCCATCATCAGAACGGGCATAAGCCAAACCACCTTCATACCAAGTTTCAACATCCTATGTTGATCGGTGCCCGAGATATGGCTAAAAATAGATTTTCGGTTTTCAAGGTCGTACGTCAAGGTCAAGACGGCAAAATGGTTTGCGCCGATCTCTTCCTATTAAGGAGGCACACCTTCACACAAACTTTGACGCGATTCGGTCAAGCGGTTCGGGAGATATCCTTGGGACAGACAGAAAGAAAAAACAAAAACAAACCAGCCCATCGCAAAGTCCGTTCACCTTCGGTGACGGACAATAACTAAATCTGAATTTTGTGTAAAGTTTGGGGGGTGCGGCTTATAATCGGGTGCGCCTTGTAGTACGTAAAACAGGGTAAACATTTTATAATTCTACTCTCAAACAAGCTAACCTTTACAATTTGTGAATGAAAACTGCCTAAAAATGTTGTGGTTGCTCGTTATGAAGGACAGTGGCTTACCCTTGTTGGTGACCATGGGTGCCCTGTTGTCGCTGAATCGCACCTCTTTTCCTAGAGAGCCCATGTTGTCAGGGGCAATGCTGCCCCACTGGGACGCCTCCAGCCTGGGCCGACCCTGACTGGACGGAATGCCCAGTGCTGCAACAGGCAATCACATTACGTGTGGCTTTTACCATTTTTATAATGAACCATTTAGCATGCTTTGTGTGTCTTGAGCATTAGACTGTAGGAAAATGGTGGGGACTGATATGTCTTCAACAGGACTAAATACCAAATAAGTGGCATGAGGGTTCCATATTTTACATACTGTACGGTCACACTTTCTGCGGATTGAGACCCCTGTGCCTTATATTAAAATATGACAAACACACTACTATAGTAAGAAACTGTTATAGCAGAATTTGTGTGAGATTTGGGGAACGCGCCTTATAACATACTCATTAATGTGCATAAAAATGATAAATTGTATGGCTCAGAAGGTAGGCCTGCTAAAACTAAAAAGTTGAATCTTCCCTTACCTGTATTTGACCTTGACACAGGGTTCATGAAGCCAAGTCATCTGATAATCTGTTTTTCTAAATTTCTAGTATTTAGTCGATAAAAAAACCACAAACCCCCAACATATCAGAATGCCCTAAAGTCGGCATGGTATACCACTTCGCGCGAAACTCACTTTGAAAATTTGACTACCATGCCTGTAAAAATTCGCTGGGTGCCTTACTTGTGTGTGATCTGGACACGGGGTTCATGAAGCCAGTGGTTAGCTGCCCTTTGTCCATCCACGACGTCTCCATCTTGAAGGGGTCGCGTGAGCCCCGGGTCAGGTTGTTACGGTAACCATCATGTAGCGGTCAGTAACCCCTATGTGGTCCCCGAAAGTCTTGATGCGATTGGTGGCACTGGAGAGTGTAGGGCTCCAGGACACGGGGTTCAGAAGCCAGTGGTCTGCCCTTTGTCCATCCACGACGTCTCCATCTTGAAGGGGTCGCGTGAGCCCCGGGTCAGGTTGTTACGGTAACCGGTGTAGCGGTCAGTAACCCCTATGTGGTCCCCGAAAGTCTTGATGCGATTGGTGGCACTTAGAGTGTAGGGCTCCAGATCCTGAGATCACATTATGTTATCATCATCATCACCATCACCATTGTCATCATCATCATCATCATTGTCTTGATGCGATTGGTGGCACTTAGAGTGTAGGGCTCCAGATCCTGAGAACACAACATTATGTTATCATCATCACCATCATCATCGTCATCACCATCATCGTCATCATCATTGTCTTGATGCGATTGGTGGCACTTAGAGTGTAGGGCTCCAGATCCTGAGAACACAACATTATGTTATCATCTTCATCATCATCATCATTGAAGAAGGTCCCCAAAGGCCAACTAATCCCTTTGGCTGCAGCACTTGAAGCCAGTGCTAATGCCCCCTAGTTTGAAAGTCATGGTCTCAAAAAAGACTTCCGAGAGCCAGACAACAGATTTGAAGGGAGGCTTCTCTGAAGACCCTCTGTTGTCCGGCTCTCCGTAGAGTTTTTTTTCACTGCTGTACCATAACTTTCCATCACTGCAGAAAGTCAGATTATTGTATGTCTCTCACTTTATTATTAGCCCCTTCCCCATTTCAGGCTAATGCCAACCAATGATAAAAGCCATTTGAGCAAAGAACCGAACCACCTAAATAGTTAGTTGACAAAACACGTGCACCGCAAGTAATATCCCACCATACAAAATGTAAAGTGATTATGTGCAGTGGTCTATTACAAGATATTGCACAAACAAAGAAAATTGTGGACAGACATGATTGTTCACAATATCCCTCAGCTCCAAAAGAGGGCAGTGGGTTTATAACCTAAGTCTAAGGTTCCCTGCCTGACGGGGCTATAATTTCTCAGGTAAAAGCCAAAAGGTACCATTGCAAATAGAATAAAGGAAGCTGATAGTTTCTTCTGGCTTTTTTATTTCCCGATCAATACTACACTCTGTCATATTCTTCTTCTTCTTCTGCATTCCCAGGCCATAATGGGTAAGGTATATATGTGTCCGGTTTTCAGTTTTCACTGGTCTCCCTGCTGCATACAGCTCAGAGGAGCTCAAAGGAGAATATTATTTGGAAGATTGTTTTTGAAAAAAGGCAGAACGGGCCAATAAGTCAGAAAGATAGAAGACAACAGAAAGCAAAGGGGAAAGGCAGAATCAAAGAGATAGGTTGGAGGAAGTTGCGGGCACAGAACTTCCAGAAAGTGGAGGAACTATTTGTACAAAAGACATCCAACCCCCTCCTCCCACGGTATCCCCATGGGGAGAGATTTGTGGAGGGGGTGAGGGTTGTCCAGCTCCCCGTATGGAGGCACGAGGCATCCACACACGATGCCCTCAATCTGGCTTGTAACAATGGCAGTGTACAATGATGGAGGTGTCATGTTATAAGTTGTTCTATATTTTTGTCATGTTTTCAGGTTGTTGAACGTTGGTAAGATACACTGATGTGTGTTTTGTAATACGTGGTGGAACTTTACGCGGTGACAGTCCTGAGATGACCATAACTGTCGTCTGGAGGCAAATGTTAAGAGAAGCCCCCTCCTCTGCCCCTTCCATTCATTTCAGGCTGTTCCGTCGACCGCTGTCGCATTCTCAGATTACTGTGTTCTGAATTTACGTGCACATGATCATAACGTTCCATCAACTTTTATTTTTTGGTGTATTTGACACTAAACTGACCCTAAACCTATCCCTATTTCTAACCCTAACCCTAAGGGAATGCGACAGCGGTTTCAGGTTAGGGATAGGTTTAGGCCGGGTTCACATTAGACGCGTAGTTCCGTACGGAAAACCCTAAATAAGTGGAACAAAGAAGGATATAAGTTTACGCTTATAGGGGAAATTCAGACACGTGCGCAAATCTTTTCCCTTCTTTGTTTTACTTATTTATGGGTTTCTGCATGAAATATCGCCTTATGTGTCACTGTGTACACAGACTTAGGGTCAGCGGTAATCTGAGAATGCAACGGCAGTCGACGGAACAGCCTGAAATGAATGGAAGGGGGCAGAGGAGGGGGCTTTTCTTAACATTTGCCCGTCTGGACCATAGCTGACTGACTAACGTACCTGCTGGATCTGCCTGAGGCAGGTGATGGCCCACTGGTGCAGCTCCCTCACTTCGTTCTCCTGCTTCTGGCCCATGGCCACACTCCCCAGCTGACTCTTGTAGTCAAACATCTTCGCCGCAGCCTTGTCCAGCACGCTGGCTGCTCCTGAAATGTAACAGAAAGTATATGATATACATACATATAATTATGATATACATACATATAGTATGATTGAAAAATATCTGTGATTAGCTAGCTCCATTCTCCTAATCTGAATGACTAAAAAGTTGGTGTGTTTGAAATGCAAAATAGTTTTGCTTTGATAAAACGTTTTTGTGTCCAATGTCTATTTGTGAACCTCAGAAACAAATTCCTTTAACTTTAAGATTTGTTCCATGTTCTGAAAATAAAATAATCAAATGCACTGGTTTGCTTTTTCTCCCAGCGGGGAAGAGACAGAACCTATGCAAAGACAGCTGTTTTGACCTGTGAAGATCTCCTCAGTCTGCATGATTGGCTTGCAATGACTGTACAGTGAATGTCCAACCTGAGCAAGAAGACATTCTATAAGAGAACAGTGTCCTCTTTGCATCAGACTGAGTGTCCACAAGAAAAGCAAACCAGCACCAAATTGCAACACTTCCCCATCATGCACACACACATTGTCTGTTTTAGTAGTCAGAACTAGTTACTCCAAATATGCCACACACACACACTACCCCTCCTCCCTCCCTCATGCTGTCACACACACACATCTATTCTGCATTCTTCTTCCTTGGTGGTGATCAACATTTATTTAGAAGTAAGTGTACACAAAATTTAACAAAGGGGATAACTCTCTTTCTAATTCCCCTCAACCAAAGTTGATTACAATACCAATCATCTAGCAATGCGTGGATCAGAGCCAAAGAGAGGCAAACAAAGCACACTCAAAAAGAATGTGCCAAGTTCGCCTTTATGACCCTTCACTCACACAGTACACATCAACAATGGTGGGGAGGACGACATACAAACAAATCAACATCTATCCAAGAGTGGCATAGCCTTCTAACCGTTAATATATTACACATAAACATAATTGTACACACTTTGAAGATGTAACCAGAAAATGAAGAGAGGGGGACAAAATAAAGAAGTCTTCACAAGTGCAGGTAGAAATACCCAGTCCATGAATCCTAGAGTCCATGTCCTGCCATTTTTTGTGATGGGGGTGGGGTGTGTGTGACCAAGCCAGTTAGGTCCCACTGAGGCCCCAAAAAATGTTGGTTTCCTGTTTCCCGACAGACCCTAAACGTTTTTTTGACGAATGGGAAAAAACCCCGAAAGTAAGCAAGCAAACAGAAACATAAAACATCATAAGTGCAAAAGTATACTGTTTTGTTTTATTAAAATATATAAATATATTCACACACATGGACCGAACAAAAGTTTAAAAAAAATTTTTTTAGAAGAAAAAAAAGCCTACCCTATTTTTCAAACTGATGAAACCCCAAACAGACATTTTTTTGGTGACCTGATTGGGATGTGCCTTCACATGCACTACATCAGTATTATGCACATTTAAAAAAAAAAAACATTCACCCTCTCATCCACCCCCCTCATCACGTTGAAGATTCTGCTGCACTTTAGGGGGTAGTACGAAAAAGAGAGAAATAGCAAAATAAAGAGTACAAAGCGAAATGATAGCATTATGGGGAAATAGAAAGAAAGAAATGATTGCAAGATAGTCCGGACATAACTGAAGTATTTACAGATACACAGTTTACTATGCCTCAACTCACCCGCCACCATACTGGCCGTCCTCTGGGCGTCAAAGGACCCCTTCCATTCGTCGGACATGAGCAGGGTCCCGTCCAGCTTCAGGTGGTCCAGCCCGTTCTTGATGGAGGTCAGTTCCCGGGCGATCTCCTCCGTGCAGTAGTACTGACCACTCTGCAGAATCTCCCCGATGTCCGCCTCCACTGACCGCACCGTGTGTTTCAGAGCGTTCGTCGCGCGAGCTACCTCCATGACTCTTTTTCACGTCTGCTTCTTCTCTGTTTGACGTCTGCTGCTTTTCTTGTCGAATCTTTGACCCAACTTTTTTCAGGAAACCAACTCACTTGTTGAAAAGATTTGGAGGAGGAAAGGCCCGCGTGAAACGCTCGGTCTTTTTTGTTGTTCTGTTCTTTCTGTATCTTTATTTCTTTCTCCGTCTCTCTCTCTTTTCTTACCACCTCGCGTGAAGCTCGAGCTTCCTTAGCGATGGCCGCGGTTAGCAACCGTTGACAACCATCTCTCCCCGCGTGCACGAGTTCCTGGCAGGGGAAGTAAGGCTTACAGCACTTTTGTGGGTTAGGTTGCTCTCTTGCAAAATCTATCTCTGTCTTGCCTCTCTTTTTCCCTCTCTCTCTCTTCTTCTTCTCTTCTTCTTTGGTGGTGACCAACTTCTTATAGAAGTAATTGTACACTCTTTGGAGATGTGACCAGAGAAAGAAAAGAGGGAGGGGGGGGGGGGGGGGGGTGTAAATAAATAAATAAAGCAATCTTCACAAGAGCAGTAAGAAAAATCCAGTCCGGGAATCCAGAAGTCCATGTCTATTTGTTTTATCATATCTTATCCACTGGCGTAGGAACGGAGGGGGGGGGGGGGGGGCAGCTGCCCCCCTTGGCTTCGAGGAGGGGGGGCAGACATATCTCTCTGCCCCGCAAAAAATTTACAACGGCAAAAACGACAGACAGAGAGAGAGAGAGAGTAAACTGTCAAAGTAAGAAAATGTTCCATTGCTAAGCCAGTAGCCCATTACAATTACAATATAAACATACTTTTTTTATATAACATCTTGTGTTCTCAATTCCTTTTACTGCTAACATTTTGTGTATACACGTGGATACTTGAGAGAGAGAGAGAGAGAGAGAGAGAGAGAGAGAGAGAGAGAGAGAGAGAGAGAGAGAGAGAGAGAGAGATTGCTAGATGATGCTTTCAATGTAAAGATACAAGAAACCTGTTTCACTTAATGCCAATATTCTTTTTTCATGAGTTCAATTCTAGAAGAATGTCTATGATTTTATAACAGTTTTCCTTAATATTCCTGTGTCATCTTTGACAAATTTGGAAAAAATAGAAGCTTTTTTATCAACCAAGTAATGGTACTATTTGATATTTTGTTTGCTCAATAAACCAGCATGTCACTGATATTGTCTTTGAATATGAATGATGTGCAGGTGTCATCAGTTATGTTGTGGTTGTGAAAGTTATGATTCTGAACAATATTTCTTTAAAATCTGGTCGCTAGCTACACAATTCGTATGTACATAACTATAACATTAGTTTCATTATTAGATATATTAAAATTATCTGTTTTTATTTTTCAATGATTATTAATAGTTAATTTCGTTTTCTGATAATCTGTAGGGCAATTATGTATACAGCGTACGAACGTTTTTAAAACTTCTACACGCATTGCCTCTGTTAGGTCCGTCCCTAATACCCCCTCTCCATCGCCCCTGCTGGCTAGAATCCTGCCCCCCCCCCCCCCCCCCGGCCCAAAACGTTCCTACGCCGCTGTTATCAGAGGTACGGCTTAGATAGCCTTTTGCTGCTCTTTCAAGTCATTCGTGTTTATTTTTGTTTTGTAAATATTCCGGGCGCAACATATTTTCGATATGTGTGTGTTCAGGGGTAGGGGATGACCCAGCCAGCCAGGTCCCACTGTGACTGATCGGGCCCTAACGTGACATGATGCCGCGTCAGTGGGGTGGGGAGGTGGTGGAAGGATGGGGGGGGGGATAGGGATGGGGAGGGAGGTTTCAGTGCGCTAGACTGATTTGCGACCGAGAGCTGTGCTGGTGCTGGCCCTCGTCCAGGAGCTGAGATGGTGAGGCAGCCTCGCTTCAAAGGTTGCCTGCTGCATCTGACTCAGGGAGGCAATTCCACTCCGGGAAAGTTTGCGGAGGAAACGTTCCCTGTCTATCCTGGGTACGATGGGATGGGATAGGCCCATTGTACGCCTGTGTGTTTGTTTGACGTCCACTCTTCTTTTGGCGATGCATGGCTGGTCCGTGCTTTGTCTGGACCTTCAATCTTGAGGCCATTCTTGTACTTGAATAGAGTGGTGAGTCTGGCATCTTTCCTTCTTTCTTGCAGCGTAGGCCAGGAAAGCTCTTGGAGCATGTTGTCAACGCTGGAGGACAACTTGTAGTCCTGCATGACCTTCTGTATGACGTGCCTCCTTTGTCATGCGGCTGCAGATCTCACAAAGCCGAGGGTCTTATTTGCTTTGTTTGTGATCAGTGTTGTCAATGTGTAGGTCCCATTTCAGATCGTTAATGAGGGTCATTCCCGCTAGGTAGTTGGCGTTTGTTACTTAGAAGTACGTGTCCATGGAGAGTGTAGTTCCCTTCAAGTGTCTTAATTCCTACGCCTTGTCATGGGCAGGGTTGAACATTTCTTTGGGTGAAACGACATTTTCCAACGCTCTTCCTTCCGTCTGAGTGACCAGTCACATTTGACTATTTTGTCACTTAAAACAGGGAGATCTGCGGAAGAAGCACCCAGTTAGGGGGGAAAAAGAAGAAAAACCTAAACTATATGACCCAGCCAGTCAGGGCCCGTTCAGCAGACACCCGACGTGATGCTGCGTAGCTCTTCCCACTGTGTAAGCTGCTCAAGGTCACCTGCTGGACACGGCGCTGGTCATCACTGCTGTCAATCTCTCTGTGGCAGGCGGTGTCGTCAGCAAAGAGACGCGCTGTGGAGCTCAGGTTGTTGGCCGGCAGGTCATTGATGTAAAGGAGGAAGAGGACTGATCCCTGTGGGACTCCAGATTCTACTGGAGCAAGCTCTGACCTTGCATGGTCCTCCCATGACCACTGACTGCTGCCTGTTAAGGAAGCTTTCAATCCTTGCTGTCGATGCTGTACCGCCTCAGCTTGTGGATGAGCAGGCTGACGTAGCAATCGAAGGCTTTTGAAAAATCCATGTAAGGACACCAACCGGTTATTTCGAAATCCATGCTGTTCTGGACACAGGATCCGACGTTCTGCTTCTCTGCATAGTTCATGACTGCTGAGACGACGATAGTGCTCAAGTAGTTTACGTGAAATGCAGGTGAGAGAGATTGGCCGGTACGTGTCTGCCCTCACCGTTCACCCTTCTTGAAGACTGGGGTGATGTGGGAAATGTGAAGAACGCATGTGGAGCGTATGCTAGGCTATGCAAGTAACTGGCCTTTAAAAAATACAATAAAAAAGAAAAACTAGATTGAGTTATTGAATGTAGCATTGGAGAATCACCCGCGGAGTTACGCTTGTTTTCAAAGGCCCTGGCCCTAAAAGGTACATCTGTAATACCCAGCCTATTGCACAAGTTGGATCTGCCTGTCATTATTCCTTCATGGTGATGTGCTGTTATCAACGCCCCCCACCCCCGCCACACAGACAGGTGTGTGTGTGTGTGTGTGTGCGTACGTGCGTGTGCGTTTGTGTGTGTATGCCTGTTTGAGTTGAAGCGCCCCAAAAGGCACAATTACAATACCCAGCCAACATTCCCACCTGATTTCATCTTGGGGACTCCATTTTTCCGTCCCCCCTGATTTTCAGGGTCCAGCGATCTCCTTGACCTTGATTGGTCAACAATATTCGGAAGGAGCATAAGCCAAACCTCCTTCATACCAAGTTTCAACATCCTATGTCAGCTTTTCATGGTGATATGCTGTTATCTTGGGAACTCCATTTTTCAGATCCCCCGATTTTCAGGGTCCAGCGATCTCCTTGACCTTGACCTTGATTGGTCAACAATATTCGGAAGGAGCATAAGCCAAACCACCTTCATACCAAGTTTCAACATCATATGTCGACTGGTGCCCGAGATATGGCTAAAAATAGATTTTCAGTTTTCAAGGTCATACATCAAGGTCATGACCTTGACCTTGACACCAAAAGGCACATCTACAGTACCTAGCCTACATGCACATCAAGTTTCATCTTCCTATCTTTATTCCTTCATGGTGATATGCTGTTAACACCCCCCCCCCCCCCCCCCCCCCCCCCCCCCCCCCCCCCCCCCCCCCCACCCCCACACACACACACACACACACACAGCCACTTACACAACATAAACAATATCACCTTCGCTCTGTAAACTCCACGGGTGATAACTATCACAACAAAAACATCCTACAACAGCCGAAACAAAGAAACTGACAATAAAAGCCAAAACAATGCAAACAGTTGCTAATCGTTGTTCGCTGACAGGCGTAACTAAACAAACCCTGCTATTATATTAGATATGGGTCATACCTAACAAATTTGGAGAATGTCTGTCATGCATACCAAATGATGACTTTAGCATTGTAAGCCTAGGATAGGTCTATTTTCTTAATTTTTAAACATTTTTTTGAAACATTCTGCATTTGACATCTACAGTCTCCTAGCTCTCTCAAGTTTCATCTCTATCTTTATTCCTCTCTCTCTCTCTCTCTCTCCGGGCCTTATAACTCCGCCGTTTTTCGACCGAATCGCTTCAAATTTGCTGAGAGCCCTAACGGGGCGATGGCAACGGCAACCGAGGCGGCCGTATCATTTGCGCGGTTTCGCAAATGCGTGAAACGCGCATCCGCCGGCCTCTCGGCGCCCGTATCTCCGGCGTTTCTGGGCCGATTGCCTTCGAATTTGGCAGGAAGATGACCAGGGCCGGGGACTATCCGTGTGCGAAACCGGAAGCGAATCGATTCAGAAATGCCGGAGATACGGGCGCCGACAGGCCGCTTCACGTTTTCACAAACCGCGGCGTAACCAGACCCGACATTGACTCGAGATTTGGAACATGCGTGACCAGGGATAGTGACTATCGTCGTGCAAAATGTCAACACCATCCGTTCATAAACACGATTTATTTTGCAGGACGCTAATTTCAACCAACACTTGACACATAACCAAAGACTCTAAAAGGGGAAGATGGACTACTTAAGAGTTACGGCGAGCCTGGCTGATAGAGTTATCGTTAGTGGGGTAGTTCACAGTGGCGGCTATGCAAAGACTCAGATTGGAATTTGAACGGAGAATTCAACTGGCCTATCGACGTGTTATGTCATAAAGATGTTTAAAAGGGACACAACCAGTGTTTCTGCCCTCACTACTCATATAGGGAAAAGGGACCAGATGTTAGTCTTTTCTTTTCAATGTCTTTGGCACTTTGCTTGCCTCCCCGCGGCGAGAAGAAGAAAGTTTTGTTTTACGTCCTCCCGGAATTAACCATGTGGAACATTTCTTTTAAATCAAGTTAATCTTTTATTTAAATATAGTTTGGATCCGCGGCGAGCGCGCTGCAGCTATTTTTATGCAGACAGTGGAGAGAGAGAGAGAGAGAGAGAGAGAGAGAGAGAGAGAGAGAGAGAGAGAGAGAGAGAGAGAGAGAAACTGACTGGGAGAGAGAGAGAGAAACTGACTGGGGTGTGGGTGTGGGTGGGAGTAGAACGCAGCAAGCTCCCCCCCCCCCCCCCCCCCCCCCTAGGGATACTGGGAGGGGGGGGGGGTGTCTTCCGTACAAATAGTTCCCCCACCTTCTGGAAGTTATGTGCTTATAACTACCTCTAATCTGTCAGTCTCTTTGATTCTGCCTTTTCTCTTTGCATGCTGTTATCTACTATCGTTCTGCCTTTCCGGTCCATTCTCCTGCCTTTTTTCAAGAAATACTTTCAAAAAGATTTCCTCTAGCCGAAGTCAGATATGCTGGGCCTAATTATTCTTACTTAGGTGCATAACAGCAGCATAATGCATCTACGTTCGTAATTGACAGAAATTCTCCTGCCTTATTTCAAGAAATACCTTCAAAAAGATTTCCTCTACCTGAAGTCAGACATGCTGGGCCTAATTATTCTTACTTAGGCGCATAATCACATTTAATTGGTAGAAGTAATCCACAGGTAGAATATATACTACGACTAAGAACAACGTACGGCCCATGCTCAGTGACAACACGTGAACAGGAACAGGACTTAGGGTGACATTTGACAAAAATATTTAATTTGACACTCATAATTCATAATTGTATGAATACAGCAAACAAAATACAGCTTTTCCACCAGGACTATCCCAGTTTGGAATTCTCTTCCAGCATCAGCAGCTGAGGCTCCCTCCTTGGTATCTTCCAAGAGGGAGCTCAACAACTTGTCTTTCCAATCTTTAGTCCCCCCCCCCCCCCCCCCACACACACCCACACACACACACACACACACACTTTATTTTTGTTTTGTTTTTCCCACACACACTTTGCCCCCAATTAGTTTTCTTATTATTTTATTTTTCGCATTGCGCAACCTCTTAGTCACTGTCATGTCTACTGAGACGGCGTGACATGAACTTATTGAAGACTTGAAAATGATTGCATGGTTTGATCAAAAGAACTGTTATTAAAATTGACTGTTGTGTCATTACCAAATTGAATAAAACATTAGTAAGACCACATTTAGAGTATGGTAATATTATATGGTCCCCAAAATATATAAACATCAATCTGTTATTTTTAAAAAAAAATTCGAGTGTAAACATATGCGTAACCCCACTCCCACCTATGACCTAGGAATAAGTCTCTGCAGAGGGGGGGTGGGCGTTTGCTAGTATTTTTACGGTATTTTTGTTGTTCAGAAAGTGACTTTTTGGCACTTACATAAATGTATAGTACGTCGGTGGTTGGAAGTCACTTCTATGTGTTGTTTTCATGTGTTCTGACCAAACCCAACACGTCAAAGTTAATTTAGTACAAACTGAATGAATGTGGATAAGCGACTACTACTACTACTAGTACTAGACAAAACACTGGAGTTTATTTACGCCGCACAACATGAGCAGACGACCACAGTGTGACCCTTTGCCCCGAGCAAAGCGTGACGTCATAGCGCTGCACGCGCGCAGCTCTGATTTGTAATGGTCGGATTTTCCTGCACAACAAGCAGTTGGTCGGTCGTCTGCGATCACATCACAGAAAATCGACGGCGGGGCATCGCCGATCTTACCAGTTTTGGAGTGACCAACCATTTTCCGAGAGGAATTTTTCAGTGGGTGCCTGCAACACTGATAAACGGTCAGTGGAAATGTGCTTGTTGTGGAATTTACTTGTGAATTTAATAGCTCAATTTGCAATTAATCGCACTAGACTGATTTTAACCAACACTAGGCCTACGGCAGAAAGTCTCGCACGCTCGTTCACTGGAGTCTTTGTGTAGTGTGGCTAGAAATAGAATGAATGCCAGCTGACACTGTGCCGTTATGTCGACTTGCTCTGACTTCAAGCGGATTCTAGCACTGTTGGTTTTCACGTCCCCTTCCATTCCATTTTGTTGTTGTGTGTTAAAAACAGTCCACAAGTTTTGTTTGTGTGGAGAGTTGATCGAGAGGACAAAACTGTGACGCACGCCCTCAAGAGAAGAAGATAATCAAACTGCTTGTTAATGCTTGTTCAAACTTGCGGTCATTTTTTTTGCTCAACCTAGGCCTTTCATGGCTTTTATCAGTAGTAGCAGTAGTAGTAGTAGTAGTAGTAGTTCATGGCAACAAGTGGGCCTCGCGGCCCTTTTAAGCCCTTTCTCGTTTGTTACTCTGGGCAATATTAACATTTCTTCCCCTCACAACACTATCTGTTCTGAACCAGCTGAGACGGAAAAAGTGCTGTCTCTAAAAGGGATTTGAAGAATGAAAATATCACTTTTTCCGTCAAAAAAAAAATCAATATTTTCTGTCCCGGATAGTACACTTGACACTTGGAACGCAAGTGAAGTTATAGTGCGTGTGTACTACAACTGCACTTGTCGCAAGTGAAGTTATAGTGCGTGTGCACTACAACTGCACTTGTACCGTTTTGGGTTGAGGGGAAGAAATGTTAATATTGCCCTGATAAATGTAAGGTTATGCATGCTGGAAAAAATATTCCCCATATTGAATATACCATGACCAAGAACAATGCATCATACTATGTGACAACATGTGAAGATGAAAAGGACCTTGGAGTGACTTTTGACAAACATTTTCTTTTGACACACATTCAAAATTGTATTAATAAGGCTAATAAAATGATTGGTCTAATCAAAAGAACATTTATAAGGATGAACTGTGATATTTTCAATAAATTATATAAAGCCACATTTACAGTATGGCAATATTATTTGGTTCCCAAGATTTAAGTACCAGTCAAAATCAATAGACAAAATTCAACGCAGAGCTACTAAACTTGTAAAGCAGTGTAAAAATATGTCTTATGAAAATAGACTTTTGGATCTCAATTTGTTTTCATTAAAGGGAAGAAGAATTAGGGGGGATCTTATTGAAACTTACAAATTATGTAATGGCCATATTGATTTGTCATGGGATAAATTGTTTGAATCACCACAGTATAATCTGACAAGAAATTCTGATGGGAAGATATTTATCAAAAGGTGTAATACTATTATTAGAAAAAATGTTTTCAGTAACAGAGTTGCTAACATGTGGAATGAATTACCTTTTGAGTTAAAATGTGCACCAAATACTAACATCTTCAAAAATTGTCTTGATGAATTTCCAAAATTTATTAGTATATTTAGAAGCTTTGATTAATTTATTTTATAGGAAATTTTTTTAGCCGTACAAACCTTGACCTATATAAATTATAATACCTGCCAAAGTTTAAAACGATGGGACTCCTAAAAAGCCTCATGGCTTGTTCTGTCCCTAATTACTATACTATACTATGCTATACTATTAAACTAAAGGATCATGGTCCAAGGTAAAGATGCGCCCCCTCCCCCTCCTCCTCCATTTCTCGGTTGTTTCCACTTTTCCAGTCTTGCCTTTCTTACTGCAGATTGAGTACTTCATCCTCTATGGCTTGCTATATTTAACACAAATTTTCATCCATTTACATAATTAAACACATGCATTCAATAATAGTAGACTGAAAAAGGCAAGACGGAAAAACGCAATGAACCAGGACTGTGACGGCTGTTGTGTGTACTGCACTACATAGGGGGGGGGGGGGGGGGGGGGGGGGGGGGGGGGGGGGGGGGGGGGGGGGGGGGGGGGGGGGGGGGGGGGGGGGGGGGGGGGGGCTATTACTTTGCTGAGATAATGGCCTTTATCATGACTGCCATTAATTATTCAACAAAGATAATTAGCTGAAAAGATTAATAAAATACAGCTTAATGTTTGGTAAGAAAGGCAAGTGTGAAAATGCGGGGAGAGTCGAGAAATGTAGGGGGGGAGGGGGGCACATCTTGACCTTTACCAGAGTTTGTGTTAGTGCAGCTTTAATGTTAATTGACAAATCATTTTATTATTATTCCAGTCTTGGACAAGTGTTAGACAAATACAATTAGTTGACATTAGCCATTATGCCTGCTTCTCAGTTCTGTCTGAGTGACCACAGTCACATTTGACTATTTTGTCACTTAAGACTTGAACTTGGGGCCACTAGCAAAAAAATGAGGAAATTATCTGGGTTAACGCAATCCATGTGGTTTTCTTTAAATAAGATTTTAGCTGTACCTTTCATCTCATCCCTCAAAATAAGGAACCACCCCTGGTCCCATAGATACAAAACTTTCTAAAGATGTTTAAACATTTTTTTGCTGAAATTAACTTGGTGTAGAATGAGAGAGAGAGAGAGAGAGAGAGAGAGAGAGAGAGAGAGATGACAAAAAGCAACCATTGGATTTTCCCATTTACTTTTTCAGTTTATAAATAGTGTGTATGCAAGATTTAAAAAAAGAAGAAAAAAGAAAGAAAGTGTAACTGGTAGTGCCAATGAACGATGAAAGAAGACATGTATACATAAGAATATTTTAGAACAAAAATCCCCTCTACCTTTCCCAAGACTGCGTATCGACCATAGAAACGCCCCCCCCCCCCCCTTTTTTTTTCTCTTTATAATATTGAATTGAAGATATTGAATTATTTTTAAACCCACTCCCAAAAGCGCGCTGAAAGGGAAATGAGCGTTACTGAGGGCCATGTTAATGAATTATTCAGGGCAATAGGAAATCACCGTGCTCATAATCCCATAATGATATCCTAATCCCCTGAATAATTCGTTATCAGGCAGCTATGCACTATACAGTGTGGTTAAATTATTCAGAAGAGCATGTATGGGAGATCATGGTATTTGGTACTTTATAGTCACAGAAGCATAGATCTGTGAAATTTGGGTTTCTCCCACCTGGAGAGCGCGTCGCAGCCAGAGGCCCATTCTTTTGTGTTAGTGATGAGGAAGAAAGGGCGGGTGTTACATTTTGACCAAATGACAACTTTTTCGTTGCTACTGGGTTTAGCATGTGCTAAGTGCATGGGCACACGTGACCTCGCGTTATCGTCTCATCCAAAAGATTCCATGTTCAGACCATAAGGCCTAGTGCAGAGTGAGAGGGAAAATCCCCTGTACCCAGGTTCGAACTCGGGTTTATCATGCACGAGGCGAACGCGTTACCTTTGTGCCACTCTACACCATGATCATTATAAATCATGTGAACAGGGATGTGTGCATTAGCCTACCATCTGCATCATAACACTCCAAGTATGGATAGTTCTGTCTTTTTTGTAGCCTCCCATCATAACATTCCAAGTATGGATAGTTCAGTCTTTTTCATAGCCTGACTTCATAACATTCCAAGTATGGATAGTTCAGTCTTTTTCGTAGCCTGACTTCATAACATTCCAAGTATGGATAGTTCAGTCTTTTTTGTAGCCTCCCATCATAACATTCCAAGTATGGATAGTTCAGTCTTTTTCGTAGCCTGACTCATAACATTCCAAGTATGGATAGTTCAGTCTTTTTCGTAGCCTGACTTCATAACATTCCAAGTATGGATAGTTCAGTCTTTTTTGTAGCCTGACTTCATAACATTCCAAGTATGGATAGTTCAGTCTTTTTTGTAGCCTGACTTCATAACATTCCAAGTATGGATAGTTCTGTCTTTTTTGTAGCCTACCGTCATAACATTCCAAGTATGGATAGTTCAGTCTTTTTCGTAGCCTGACTTCATAACATTCCAAGTATGGATAGTTCTGTCTTTTTCGTAGCCTACCGTCATAACATTCCAAGTATGGATAGTTCAGTCTTTTTCGTAGCCTGACTTCATAACATTCCAAGTATGGATAGTTCAGTCTTTTTTGTAGCCTACCGTCATAACATTCCAAGTATGGATAGTTCTGTCTTTTTCGTAGCCTACCGTCATAACATTCCAAGTATGGATAGTTCTGTCTTTTTTGTAGCCTACCGTCATAACATTACAAGTATGGATAGTTCTGTCTTTTTTGTAGCCTACCGTCATAACATTACAAGTATGGATAGTTCTGTCTTTTTTGTAGCCTACCGTCATAACATTACAAGTATGGATAGTTCAGTCTTTTTCGTAGCCTCCCATCATGATCATAACATTCCAAGTATGGATAGTTCTGTCTTTTTCGTAGCCTACCGTGATAACATTCCAAGTATGGATAGTTCTGTCTTTTTCGTAGCCTACCGTCATAACATTCCAAGTATGGATAGTTCTGTCTTTTTCGTAACCTACCGTCATAACATTCCAAGTATGGATAGTTCTGTCTTTTTCGATAGAGCTGGAAGTTTTTGAAGAACCTTCACCACCTTCCCAACTATTTTCAGTCCGCGAGTATTCCTTTTTGTACCCCCACCCCCACCCCCTCCCCGCCAGGTTGACATTAGCCCGTAGTAGGTGCCAAGCAAAAAGTGAGCTGTACAACGAAATGATGTTCTACACTAATGGAATGTGATGGTGCAGCTTAGTCTTTTGTGGAAGACTATGACTCTCTAACCAGGGGGCATTTGCACTAGCTCAAGTGCTGCAACCAAAGGGATTGGTAGGCCTTTTGGGGACCTTTTGCCGTCATCAAATTCTTTTGGCCAAGAGATTGGGAAAGTATCCTGGGCAAAGCGTCTTTGCCGTCATTTATTTAAGCAAATTGTAACCCACCCATCAAAATGAGCAGCTGCCCCCTCAGCTATCTGAGTGGCAGTCATATTTGGAAATGATAAACCATCATGCATACATTACAACCCTCATATCTCCAGTCTCGTGTCCTTTTCTGCCTCTTTTCTCAGTTCCCGCCTCTTTTCCTTTTTCCTTGAACTCCATCCTTCTTTCTCCCCAAACTGACCTTTACTTCCTTTCCCGTCTTCTGATGTTTAAAAGAGGAAAAAAAAGAAACACTTCCTGTTCATCTCTCTCTCTCTCTCTCTCTCTCTCTCTCTCTCTCTCTCTCTCTCTCTCTCTCTCTCTCTCTCTCTCTCTCTCTCTCTCTCTCTCTCTCTCTCTCTCTCTCTCTCTCTCTCTCTCTCTCTCTCTCTCTCTCTCTCTCTCTCTCTCTCTCTCTCTCTCTCTCTCTCTCTCTCTCTCTCTCTCTCTCTCTCTCTCTCTCTCTCTCTCTCTCTCTCTCTCTCTCTCTCTCTCTCTCTCTCTCTCTCTCTCTCTCTCTCTCTCTCTCTCTCTCTCTCTCTCTCTCTCTCTCTCTCTCTCTCTCTCTCTCTCTCTCTCTCTCTCTCTCTCTCTCTCTCTCTCTCTCTCTCTCTCTCTCTCTCTCTCTCTCTCTCTCTCTCTCTCTCTCTCTCTCTCTCTCTCTCTCTCTCTCTCTCTCTCTCTCTCTCTCTCTCTCTCTCTCTCTCTCTCTCTCTCTCTCTCTCTCACACACACACACACACACACACAGCTGCCTTCATTTCTTCCCTGTTCGTTTCCTCTCCCCCTTCTTCCCTCCCATTTTTTTCTTCTAACTTCCTGGTAGCAAAACTTCCTGATGTTCACACCATCATCGATTTTTAAAATGCAAAATGGCTTGAATTTGTTACATCTTCTGCCTATATGTTTTTCCAGTTTTAGCGTTTACTGTGGGTGATCTGTAGGATGTAACACAATGATAGGTGTGTGTGTGTGTGTGTGTGCGTGTGCGCGCATGCGTGTGCGTGCGTGCATATGGGCACACAGTCTTCTGCTTGAGTGCATGCATGCAGGCATATCTAACAATTTAAAACAAATGCACAAACACACTAAGACACAAGAAGACACTCAGATACATGCACACTACACTACACACACACATACACACACACATACACAGTACACACACACACACACATACACACATACAACCTTCCACCACCACCAC
>CM065690.1:56491037-56568537 GCA_017654935.2 Phymorhynchus buccinoides | reverse complement strand
TACAAGGAGCAGGTTTTCCTGTCTCCCAGACGGTGAGCATAGCCGGGACTTGGCATGGCCGGAGTGTGACAAGTCTCTTTTTGATAAAATAGTTATTCAAATAACGACAAGGAGTACATTTACATGGCATGCTATCATGTTTTCCTCTCTTGCAGACTGTGAGTACAGCCGTGACTCGAAGTGGTCGGTGTGTGGGGAGGGGGTGTCCACGAGGAGTACATTTAAATGGCATGCTGTCTTGTTTTCCCCGCAGACTGTGAGTACAGCGGCGACTCAAAGTGGTCGGTGTGTGGGGAGGGGGTGTCCACGAGGAGTACATTTAAATGGCATGCTGTCTTGTTTTCCCCACAGACAGTGAGTACAGCGGCGACTCAAAGTGGTCGGTGTGTGGGGAGGGGGTGTCCACAAGGAGTACATTTAAATGGCATGCTGTCTTGTTTTCCCCACAGACTGTGAGTACAGCGGCGACTCAAAGTGGTCGGTGTGTGGGGAGGGGGTGTCCACAAGGAGTACATTTAAATGGCATGCTGTCTTGTTTTCCCCGCAGACTGTGAGTACAGCGGCGACTCAAAGTGGTCGGTGTGTGGGGAGGGGGTGTCCACAAGGAGTACATTTAAATGGCATGCTGTCTTGTTTTCCCCGCAGATTGTGAGTACAGCGGCGACTCAAAGTGGTCGGTGTGTGGGGAGGGGGTGTCCACGCGGCAGCGCGTGCTGAAGCTGGTGTCGGGTGACCCCGAGGAATGCCCCGAATCCAGGACCATCACCAAGCCCTGCCGCGGGGCCCGCGGGGCCAACGGGGGGCACCGCAACAACCGCCGGAAGATGAAGAAGAAAGACGGGAAAGTTAAAGGTACCTAGTTAGCCTCACCTGTCTTTGCTTGATGCTGGGTTTCTGAGTGGGGGTGTTTTTGCTGGTGGGCTCTGCAGTCATGAAAAACAAGGCTGGTACATCTGTGGGACACTTTCACAAGGTCTCCTTCGCTGCGTTTCTAATTCGGAAATAATTAAGGGGAGTGATTTCATGGTGTGTGGGAGTGATCTTGCCTAATTAAATCGGTCAAACAGGGGAAGTCGCTCTACCATCAGCTCTTGTAGCCTATTGACTCGTGTGTTTGAGCAGACATACAGCACTTAGAACACTGTGCGTCATTCTAAAAAAATGTCATTTATATTTTTACGTCACAGTTTGCAAGTTCTATCACTTTGTAGCAACTGGCCGCCCCTAATTTTTCTAAAACAAATGTTTGCAAGTCGCTGACTCGCATCCTGCGGTTTCAAGCTTCGATGGCATCACGCCATTGTTGCATTGTTGCTATGGTATTTGACCGAGTAATGGAGGTAAGCAACTCTAATTTTCACGAAGTGCTCTCCCCTAGTTTTTTTCTCTGAAAATCGTCTATTGGTCACTGAGTCGAGAGAAGGTATGTGCCTGTGTATGCTTAATGGAATGTCCCATGTGGGCCTAAATCTATTTCACATGGCGCGGGCTTCCAGGTCTGCTGTGGGCTGCTCTTGTGTTAGTAGGGCAGGTGAGGCCAGTGTGTCTCTGGGTCCCATCAGCAGCTTTGGGTGTTTCTTTTCTTACCTATGTATGTATTGGCCAGAAAATTGTGAGGTTCACTGCTTACATGCATATTATATTTATAGCACACCACAACTGCAAAAAACCCATCTGAAGAACTCAAGAAGATAAACAGAAAAGTTAAAGGTAAGTGGGTTGGGGGGTGGTTGAGAAGGTAGGAAATTGGGGAGGGGGGGAGGGGTAGAGAGAGAGAGAGAGTGTGTGTGTGTGTGTGTGTGTGTGTGCATGTGTGTGTGTGCGTGCGCATAATAGAATTATCATGACTGAACGTTTCAGATTAATGGTTGTTGACAGAATTTTTCTACCATAGAAGGTTTCCATTTTTCTTTCTTTCATAAGTGCAAAAACAGTCTCTTCTGGAATGATTTGACTTGCGCAGGCTGCAAATATGGGCGCAAGTCGGCCTGGTCAGAGTGTGGGGGGAGAGTGACCACTCAGCACAGAGTGCGTCTGCTGAAACCAGGCAGTCCTGACCACTGTCCACAGAACAGGACCGTCACCAAACCCTGTGTGTGTGTGTGTGTCTGTGTGTGTGTGCATGCACATATCAGAACTATCAGAGCTATGAACAGCTCAATTTCATTTAGCTTTTCTTGGGTCAGGTTTGCATCTTTTTTTGCAAGGTACCGTAGAAGAAATTGTGTAAGAGAGAGAGTGTGTGTGCGTGCGTGTGCGTGCGCATAAACATGCATGATGTATCAGAATTATCATGACTGAACGTTTGAGATTAATGGTTGTTGACAGAATTTTTCTACCATCCATTTTTCTTTCTTTCATAAGTGCAAATACATTCTCTTTTGGAATGATTTGACTTGCGCAGGCTGCAAATACATGTGTGTGTGTGTGTGTGTGCGCGCACAACAAGCACATATCATAACTATCAGAGCTCTGAACAGCTCAATTTCATTTAGTATTTTTGTTTTTGGTCAGGTTTGCATCATTTTATGCAAGCTACCATAGAAGAAATGGTGTGTACCTCTGAGGGATCATAGTTATGATTTGGACTGTGCAGGCTGCAAATACGGGCGCAAGTCGGACTGGTCAGAGTGTGGGGAAGGGGTGACCACTCGACACAGAGTGCGTCTGCTGAAGCCGGGCAGCCCTGACCACTGTCCACAGAACAGGACCGTCACCAAGCCTTGCCGACACCATCGCAACGACCTCATGAATGATAATGGGAATAGTAACAACGGCGGCAATAAGAGAATGCACAGGCTGAAGAAGAAAGGCAGAGGGAAAGGTAATGGGTAGTTTGGGGATTTCAAGTTTGGTTCTCTGTCTCTTCTTCTCTGTCTTTGTTTGCCTCTGGCTCTCTCTCTGTCTTCTTTTTCCCTCTATCCCTGTGTGTGTGTGTGTCTTTCATTTAATGTCTTTCCACTTCTCGTAATATTAGACAGGAATGTGTGTGTCTGTGTGCATATTGATTTTGTGTGTGTGTGTGTGCATATTGATTTTGTGTGTGTGTGTGTGTGTGTGTGCATATTATGACAACAGTAAACAAGCATCAAGCTGACACTGATAAGCTTCGAGTTTGACTTTGTTTGGCCAGGTTCGTAGAGCCTTATTCTCTATAGTCTGGATTGAAAAAAAATCTGTATTTGAGCTCAGATGACAAGTTGTGTACAGCTTAGCATTTTGGTTCTTATAGTCTGAAATTGTGCCACTGTTCATTTGTTTTTTTCCTCCCTGATTTTAAATGTTAGCGAGCACAGAGTATGAAGAGAACATGGGTGCCTGTTTCAGGCTGTAAGTATGTGTGAGAGAGAGAGAGGGGAGAGAGCACCGTATTATAAACACTGTTGTCTTTCCTTGTGTTGACTGTTTCAGGCTGTAAGTATGTGAAGGGTCCGTGGCAGCCGTGCAACAAACTGACCAACCTGAAAAAAAGGGAACTCACTCTGAAGAGAGGCGACGTGAGCGTCTGCAGCGCTGTGCGAACCATTGAGAAGCCGTGCCGCCGCCGAGCGCAGTACATGCACTCCAAGACCAGCCGTGAGTATGGGGTACTGATTTATATTGTACTGCATTCTTCTTCTTCTTCTTTTGCATTCCCAGTGGACATGTTCAAATCTTTAGTCCAGTCCAATGGCGAAGTCTGCTGTCTTTTGTAGCGCCTTTGTTGGTCCCCACAGCTTCTCCTGGAGCTCCACTCTCACCGGCCAGGTTTGACACCGAATGTCTTGGTAAGTAGGGCAGTTCTGGAGGATATGCTCAGGAGTCTGGATGCTTGTGCCACAGGGGCACTCACAGGTTTATCCTGTGGAGATGTGGCAGGAGACTGCATTGTATTGTATTGTATTTAGCATTGTATTGTGTAGTGTTGTGAAAACTATTGAGAACCTGTGCCAATGATGTGCACAAGTTATATAGAAAGGTGGCAGAGTGGTTCAGACGTTCGCCTGCCAAATTCAATGCGTGACTGCAGCGTGAGTGACCTGGGTTCAAAATCCCGGCCTCTAGTTTGACAGAAAATTGGAACTGAGTGTCGAGTCCTTCGGATGGGGACTTAAAGCTAGTCTGACCTGTGTACTTTAAGTATGTAAAAAATCCCAAGGCAGTTGAAAGTCGGTAAGAGCAGGGAGAAATCCTGCTGCCTGGTATGACCAAATTGATAGCTATGTTTCTCAAGTCTGCCCCCACCCCCTCACACTGCCCCCACCCCCTCACACTGCCCCCCCCCCCCCCCCCCCCCCCCAAAAAAAAAAGGTGTAGGCGGCGACATGCTCTCCAGGGGAGAGCAGCCCGGGTTTCACAGAGATAAGTCTCTCTGACTAGAATACATAGAATATACAAAATACGAAAGATTTATATCGTACTGTATTGTGTTGTTTTGTATTGTATTGTGTAGTGCTGTGAGAACTATTAACCCCCAGTATATATGCTAATGCATGCTAAGACAACATGAGGATGACAATGCTACTTGGGTGCAACTCCACCCAAACAAAGAAAACTGAAAGGCAGGGGGGGGGGCTCAAGGGGGCAACGTCTATCAAAAAAGACTGTTGATTGATAATGTTTTGTTCATCATTACTGCAGAGTGTCAGTACGAAGCCATGGCGTGGGGAGAGTGTAGCAGTCGCACCAACACCATGACCCGTGTGCTGAAACTGAAGTCTGGGGACCCCGCCCTCTGCCAGCAAACCAAACAGCTCTCACGAAAGTGCCGCACACGTACGTCTCTCTCTCTCTCTGTCTCTCTCTCTTATTTAGTCTCCTTTTAAAAAAAATCTATTATCTTGTTTTTTCCCTCCTTCTAATCCTGGACATTGGCTTGAACTTCGTCTTTGAAGAAAAAAATTCCAGTGTCTTGTGACAGTTTTATTAAAATCTTACATCGTCCAAAATGCCCCAAACAGAACCATTCACATATTATTTATAATAATAAGATTAGTCCAATACTTAGATTGGGGAGTTTGCACTGAATTTGTTTTTCCAGAAAATTGGAACTGGTTTTTCTTTTTTTTTTCCTGCCTTTGTTTTTCCCCTTTAATTTAAGATTTTAGGTTCTATAGCCGTTTCTGGGGCTGTGAGGTAATAATTCACTCTGTCTGGAGCTCACTATCGGAAGGTGACTTCATGGCGTCTGCATTGTATTTAACCATATTGCTTAGTAAAGTATGATGTGTGAAGGTAATGTTGGTGTTAGTTTGTTATAGTAAAGTATGATGTGTGAAGGTAATGTTGGTGTTAGTTTGTTACAGTAAAGTATGTGTGAAGGTAATGTTGGTGTTAGTTTGTTATAGTAAAGTATGATGTGTGAAGGTAATGTTGGTGTTAGTTTGTTATGGTAAAGTATGATGTGTGAAGGTAATGTTGGTGTTAGTTTGTTATAGTAAAGTATGATGTGTGAAGGTAATGTTGGTGTTAGTTTGTTATAGTAAAGTATGATGTGTGAAGGTAATGTTGGTGTTAGTTTGTTATAGTAAAGTATGATGTGTGAAGGTAATGTTGGTGTTAGTTTGTTATAGTGTGAAGGTAATGCTGGTGTTAGTTTGTTATAGTAAAGTATGATGTGTGAAGGTAATGTTGGTGTTAGTTTGCTATAGTAAAGTATGATGTGTGAAGGTAATGTTGGTGTTAGTTTGTTATAGTAAAGTATGATGTGTGAAGGTAATGTTGGTGTTAGTTTGTCATACAGTAAAGTATGATGTGTGAAGGTAATGTTGGTGTTAGTTTGTTATAGTAAAGTATGATGTGTGAAGGTAATGTTGGTGTTAGTTTGCTATAGTAAAGTATGATGTGTGAAGGTAATGTTGGTGTTAGTTTGTTATGGTAAAGTATGATGTGTGAATGTAATGTTGGTGTTAGTTTGTTATAGTAAAGTATGATGTGTGAAGGTAATGTTGGTGTTAGTTTGTTATAGTAAAGTATGATGTGTGAAGGTAATGTTGGTGTTAGTTTGTTATAGTAAAGTATGATGTGTGAAGGTAATGTTGGTGTTAGTTTGTTATAGTAAAGTATGATGTGTGAAGGTAATGTTGGTGTTAGTTTGTTATAGTAAAGTATGATGTGTGAAGGTAATGTTGGTGTTAGTTTGTTATAGTGATGTGTGAAGGTAATGTTGGTGTTAGTTTGTTATAGTAAAGTATGATGTGTGAAGGTAATGTTGGTGTTAGTTTGTGATAGTAAAGTATGTGTGAAGGTAGTGTTGGTGTTAGTTTGTTATAATAAAGTATGATGTGTGAAGGTAGTGTTGGTGTTAGTTTGTTATAGTAAAGTATGATGTGTGAAGGTTAAAAAACAAAACAAAACAAAATAAACAACCATATCCAGACCCAGGTGGCACTCAGTTTTTTTTATTCCACCTCCTAAGCTTCCTCCAGCCGAGTCAGGTGTGCATTCCCACCTGTGTGCAGTAAGGGAAATATGTGAGTAAAGTGTGTCGAAATATTTCCCACTTTCATTTTCTTGTTCTCTCCTCTGAAATCAGAACGTGTCGGCTGAATGCAGCGGGAAGACCAGTGAAAACTGAAAACCGGACACATGCGTGCCTCACCCATTATGACCATATGGCCTGGGAATGCAGAAGAAGAAGAAGATTTTCATGTTCTCTCAGTTTGATGCATCACCAAACTGCCTGTGTCATGTATATTTTTCTTTCTCCCTATGTCACAGCGAGCAAGTTCTCCAAAGGGGAGTGTGGGGAGTGAGACGTCATTAAGCTGCCAATATCATGCTGTCATGTCATGTTGTGTCATGTCACAGCGAGCAAGTTCTCCAAAGGGGAATGTGGGGAGTGAGACGTCATTAAGCTGCCAATATCATGCTGTCATGTTATGTTGTGTCATGTGGCAGCGTGCAAGTTCTCCAAGGGGGAGTGTGACATCACTAAGCTGGCAATATCATGCTGTCATGTCATGTTGTGTCATGTCACAGCGAGCAAGTTCTCCAAAGGGGAGTGTGGGGAGTGAGACGTCACTAAGCTGCCAATATCATGCCATGTTGTGTCATGTCACAGCGAGCAAGTTCTCCAAAGGGGAATGTGGGGAGTGAGACGTCATTAAGCTGCCAATATCATGCTGTCATGTCATGTTGTGTCATGTGGCAGCATGCAAGTTCTCCAAGGGGGAGTGTGACATCACTAAGCTGGCAATATCATGCTGTCATGTCATGTGTCATGTCACAGCGAGCAAGTTCTCCAAAGGGGAGTGTGGGGAGTGAGACGTCATTAAGCTGCCAATATCATGCTGTCATGTCATGTTGTGTCATGTGGCAGCGTGCAAGTTCTCCAAGGGGGAGTGTGACATCACTAAGCTGCCAATATCATGCTGTCATGTCGTGTCGTGTGGCAGCGTGCAAGTTTTCCAAGGGGGAGATTGTGACGTCACTAAGCTGCCAATATCATGCTATGTCATGTCGTGTGTCATGTGGCAGCGTGCAAGTTCTCCAAGGGGGAGTGGGGGGAGTGTGACGCGATCACGGGGATGAAGCAGCGAACCGACCTGCTGAGGAAGGGAGACAAATCCATGTGCGAGGCATCCCGTGTCATCTCCAAAATGTGTGGAAAGGAGGAAAGTCAGTGATGTGTGTGTGTGTGTGTGTGTGTGTGTGTGTGTGTGTGTGTGTGTGTGTGTGTGTGTGTGTGTGTGTGTGTGTGTGTGTGTGTGTGTGTGTGTGTGTGTGTGTGTGTGTGTGTGTGTGTGTGTGTGTGTGTGTGTGTGTGTGTGTGTCTGTGTGTGTGTGTGTGTGTGTGTGTGATGTACAATTCAGAATTGGGTTCAGTTGTACTTCAGACACTTCTCATCACGTTTTCCCGTTGAACTTTTCTTTCACTGAGAAGCAACATTCTGCCACTCTCGGGAAAGGGATAGGATCAGCCTTTCAATCAATTAATCATTTGTGAAGCAACATTCTGCCACTCTCGGGAAAGGGATAGGATCAGCCTTTCAATCAATTAATCATTTGTGAAGCAACATTCTGCCACTCTCGGGAAAGGGATAGGATCAGCCTTTCAATCAATTAATCATTTGTGAAGCAACATTCTGCCACTCTCGGGAAAGGGATAGGATCAGCCTTTCAATCAATTAATCATTTGTGAAGCAACATTCTGCCACTCTCGGGAAAGGGATAGGATCAGCCTTTCAATCAATTAATCATTTGTGAAGCAACATTCTGCCACTCTCGGGAAAGGGATAGGATCAGCCTTTCAATCAATTAATCATTTGTGAAGCAACATTCTGCCACTCTCGGGAAAGGGATAGGATCAGCCTTTCAATCAATCAATCATTTGTGAAGCAACATTCTGCCACTCTCGGGAAAGGGATAGGATCAGCCTTTCAATCAATTAATCATTTGTGAAGCAACATTCTGCCACTCTCGGGAAAGGGATAGGATCAGCCTTTCAATCAATCAATCATTTGTGAAGCAACATTCTGCCACTCTCGGGAAAGGGATAGGATCAGCCTTTCAATCAATTAATCATTTGTGAAGCAACATTCTGCCACTCTCGGGAAAGGGATAGGATCAGCCTTTCAATCAATCAATCATTTGTGAAGCAACATTCTGCCACTCTCGGGAAAGGGATAGGATCAGCCTTTCAATCAATTTATTGTCCAATTTACAGGAAATTCTTTTTGCAGCGATAAAACAAATCTACAAAACACCATACAGACAAGAACATGGTATGTAGAAAAGTCAAAAGATAATATGCTACTATTTTAAACATTGCGCGCACATACAATCCTCGGTCACACACAACCACACCCACACACGTACGCACATGCACACACACGTGCACACATGCATACACGCACCGCACACATCATGCGCATGGGTTGAAATTTCAACTGAGGTGTTTTAATTTGCCTGTGATTATATCTTTAAAAAAAATGAAATTTCAAATTTCATCCTTTCTATCTCATACCTCTAAAATCAAATACAGTATGTGAAAGTCAAACCTTCGATTTCAAACTGAGAATGTGCAAAAAAAAGAAGAAGAAAAAAGGAAAACTGAAAAAAAAGCACAAAGTGCTTTACAATCGGCATTGAAACACTCACAGACACACTCACACACACACAGCTGCTGGAAAGCAGCGACTGTGGGTGCACTCACACTCTTGCACACGCACAAATTACATACACACAAAAATTACATACAAACATACATCACACACTCACACGCATCACTGATCAGCACACACGCATCACTGATCAGCACACACACACACGCACCACTGATCAGCACACACACATGCACGCATCACTGATCAGCACACACACATGCACACACACGCATCACTGATGAGCACGCACACATCCACAACAAAAGCACATACACATGGGCAGGCTTTAACATCACACACAGAGAGACAAACTTCTCAAACTTAACATTTCTAATCTTACACTGTCACTCTCTCACCAGCACTCGACTTTACAAAACTGGCTTTTTACGTTTTCCCACCCAGAGTGTCAGTACCAGATGGGCAACTGGAGCGACTGTGACCCGGTTAGCAAGACGAGGTCACGGGTCAAGGCCTTGACCTCTGGTGACCCTGAGAAGTGCCAGCCGGAGATCAGAATCCAGAGACCCTGTCTGAAACCCAACGGGGAAGGTCAGTGTGTGAGTGTGGCTCTGTGTGTGTGTGGCTGTGTGTGTGAGTGTGGCTCTGTGTTTGTGTGGCTCTGTGTGTGTGAGTGTGGCTCTGTGTGTGCATACGTATGTGTGGCTCTGTGTGTGTATGTGGCTCTGTGTGTGCGAGTGTGGCTCTGTGTGTTTGTTAGTGTGTGTGGGGGTCTGTGTGTGTGCGTTTGGCTCTGCTTGTGTGAATGTGGCTCTGTGTGTGTGTTTGTGTGTGTGTGGTTCTGTGTGTGTGTGTTTGTCACAGCGTGTATGTGTTTGTCAGTGTGTGTGTGTGCGCGTGTGGCTCTGTGTGTGTGTGAGTGTGGCTCTGTGTGTGTTCGTGTGATTTCGGCATACTGAATGTTGGTTTCAACAAGTTGACCATTGATTTTGACAGATTGAATGTTAGCAAACAGACCATCAATTTTAAGGCTTGGGACGTTTGTTCGATTGATTTTGACCTACTGAGCGTTGATTTTTGCAATCTTGACTGTTGGTTTTCAGTGGCGTGTTTTCTGGGCAGCTGGGGCGAATTTGGCCAGTGTCAGAACGGCGTCATGATGAAGCACCGACCCGTCATCGCCGGGGGAGTGGAGTGCGAGAGGAAAGCCGTCAAAACCAAGCCATGCCCCTAGACCCATCACCCCTCCATAGTAGGGGCTGGGTGGAGTCAACCAGGACTAGCAGGCTCGTCACCGTAGCAACGAGGGTTAACAGCAAGGCAATAGGGGTCACGCATCAGAATTGTCAGAGGATTTGCAAATTTCAGAGGATTGAGAATTTCTGGCAGAGGATTTGTTTTTGTTTGAATGAATTACACCTTTTTGGGTCATGCCTGGAGCTGATTTCAGAGTTGGTCTTCTGCTACGTATGGTCTTGATGGCACTTTTTTCCCCCTGTGGTTTTCAGAGGATTGGACTTTTGACAATTCTCATGTCTGATACTATAGCAACCCGGTCATAATACCATATTGACCGGTAACGGTATTGTGGCAGATGTTGAAACGGTGAATTTGAAGGTGAATTGTGTTTGGGGTAACCAGGGTAAAAGAGCTAGGGTCAGTGCTATGGTTGTCAAGGTTAACACTGTTGTTACCAGGGTTGATAGCAGGATGGGAGAGCAAGGAAACCATTTTTGGAATTAAGAGAAACAAGCTTTTGTGCGTGCGCGTGTGTGTGAATGTGTACAAATGCGGTAGCTTGCATTGGGTATTCGGCATGAAGCATCTTTTTGTCTGGTTTTCATGTGATGTTTTCCCCGAATGATTTGAAGAATAGTTTTTTCGAACACCGTTTTGTTGCGATTTGTTTTTATTGTAGTGATCCTTGCATTCCGCCAAACAAGCTGGTACACCAATTTATCAATCAATACGGCCACAAAGTGGAAAACAAAAAAACTGAAGGAAAAAAGAAATCAAAACTCAATGTTACATTTTTTCCCATTTATAGTTGCATGGACATTTTGTAAAGTTCTATTGTTGGCATTTTCTACAGCTGTTTACTTGTTCAATCATGTTTTCAATTTTTTTTATATTAAAGATTCTCAATGAGCAGATGATCGATCAACTCATCATAAAAAAAGAACTTTTGATTTTATAAAATGTTCAGCGTTTGGATTTTTGCATTTATGACTCAATTTGATGTGTAGCATTTACCTGATCTTGAATACATGTTGCCAAAAGATGAAGTTATTCTTGATTTTTAGTGTCAAAACGGAAGTCAGCCGTGCAGAGTTCAATCATTTATTTTTCAATTTTTTTATATATTCTTTTTTGAGCACGTCAAAAAACATAATTACAATGTCTAAAGAATAATCAAACATTTCTGTTAATTGTAAACACTTTAGTTATTGATGCAGTACCTTTTGAAATCTGTTGTAGATTTAAATTTTGAACACACCTAATTGCAGTTAAAAAAACATGTAACGAATAAATTTCACCGATCCCCAAAAAATGCTGTAGTTGATTCTGTCCTTTTCCAGAAAGTCATTCAGTATTTTAATTTCCATTAGTGTCAAATCCATGTGTTACTATTTTTGTTCTAAATGGCATTTGAAAAATGGGGGTAATTGATATCTATGAATGATAATGAGGCTTTATACCGAACATTCTCTGCCCGTCACATGTCCTGAGATGCGAACGCCACCTACTTAAGATTATCGCCCTTGCCTGTCAGGAACTAGTAGTATATAGCCACAGAAAATGATCTGCTCCTGACTCGTCACCAGGGGGCATCGGCACTTTGGGCCTAAACTGATCGCCCTTTCATGTGAGCAAGGAGTAGTGTAAAGCCTCATTGATATTGGCATGTGGTGTTAATATTAATCTACTTTCAGTAAACCTAAGTGCATGTACCGTATTTTCAGGGCTATAAGCCGCTACTTGTTTCCTCAACTTTGACCCCAGCGGCTAAGACAGCGAATGCGGCTCATACGCAGATTTTCCCGAATCTATTTTAGGCTGGTCGTCACCTCCAACCTGTGCGTGTAGACATCGTCAATCTTGGTAAAAACGAACCGTTCTCATGCCGAAATTGAAGAATTTAATCAGCCATATCACGATCTGACCACTAAATTTCATCACTTTTATGCACATGTGTCATCACTGAGCAGTTTATGATCAAAGTGTGAACTGAAACAGTCGCAATCGTGTTGATCTTTACGAACTCTGTGCACACGTAAATGCGAAGTCAACTTCCAAGTTGAAACTAGGTGATCGGTCACACTCCATAAGTTGGAACTCAGTGAATGGTCTCACTTTACAAAAAAGAAGTTGAAAGGCAGCTCCTTTCCGTTATCAAACTGATAAACACTCGCTGAATGCAAACAACTCACAAAATCCGATAAATGAAAGCAGCTGGCGCAGTAGCGTTTGCCGTGATTTCATATCTGCGGTGCCATTTTGTCATCCGAGTTGTATGCGCGGTAAAAGTTCTGTGTGCAAACTGTGACTGAAAATGAACCGCCAGAGCGTTACTTTGTCATGTTTTGTGTTGTGTTGTGTCGCTGTGCAGAATCCAGTATTTAGTAGGTCCGCTATGGCGAAGATTAGGTCTGTACTGTTATGTGTAGTTTGTGTGCGAGTGCAACACGGGCCGTCGAAGTTGCCATGACTTTCGATCACGAGTTCGTCTGCTCGTCTTCTCAGGTTCGTTTTTCCTTTTCAGTCTCTTGCGGCTTAGACACTGAATGCGGCTTTATCGTTGTTTTTTTAAGAATTTGAATAAAATTCAGGTGGTGAGGCTTAGACAACGGTGCGCTTTGTAGTCTGGAAAATACGGTACCTTTGTTTTATACATTGTTTTACAAATATGTATTCGGGGTTTATAGCTGGCCCAAATTTTTGAGTGGCAATCAAAAACCCCATACCTTCCAACATCCTCTTGTATATTTGCATTTGAAATTTACTTTGATATTCTTTGTAAACTCAGTGTAAATTATTCATGGCCGGTTTTTAAAGTTTAGTTTAGCTGATAGCTTTTGCCTTGTGTTTTTCTGGCTATATATGATGAATGACTGAAATATACTGCTCAACAAAAGTTAAGTTAGAACCGTTTCTTAACATCGTACATTGCTTGATGATCTATAGTTTCAAACGTAATAAAGTGATTTTAATCAAAATTAAGACTTTTGTTTAATAATAACAATTGAATTAGACATCTTCAAAATGATTTTGGCTATGAATGACTGAAATATACTGCTCAACAAAAGTTAAGTACTGCTTCTTAACAACGTACATTGCTTGTTCTATTGCTTCAAAACTAATGAAGCGATTTTCATCAAAATTAAGACTTTTGTTTAATAACAATTGAATTAAACATCTTCAAAATATAAAACGATTTTGGCTATGCGTCTTGCTTTTAAGCATCGTTGTTTTATGCGCTTGTGAACGAAGTGGTACTTAACTTTTGTTGAATAGTATAATTATATATATGTATGTCTGAAATATATAGACCACTACCCTTCACTTTAGCCATATAATCGTGTGTATTTATTTGATATGTGTGACCTCTTTTTCCACAGTGTATTAGTTCTAGCGGAGTATCTCTAGTTCTTGCCATTATGTAGTAGGTAGTTTTGCCTATATGTACCTTATCCTCGTTCCAATCCACCTTTTCACTGGCTTTGATTTTAAATGATTTAAAATACGTTGGTTCTTTCTAAAAAGTTATACCGTTTTATGATTTAAAAAAAATTATTATGTAAAGTTGTAACCTGTGTCATGTACACAATGGATTTTTCGTACTGTATTGATGTCGTTTAATCGAAATGGATCTTGTCTTCAAGCTTAAATTTAGCAGTGAAAAATCATGAACTCTGTTATTTAGTGAATTAGTAACACTGAAATGTAAGTTGACTATAGCTAAAATGCGTGCCTCGCAATTATTTTCTTTGTATTCAGCGATTCCATCGATTTGACCCTCTTGCTTTTGTTGCAGAAAAAACCCTTCTAGTAGCGTTCCGGTTCTTTCAAACATTTTCGAGAAAATCTGTCTTAAAGCACTCGGAGCACCATACAGTTACTATCGCATCATTGCAAGTGAGAAGCTTCTTCATAGTGCGTAAAAACAAACTAGAACTTAGTGCGTGATGGAAATGCCATCAGAAGTGGGGTCGAGCTATGGCCGGCTTGAATACACGGAGGCTACTTCCGGCTGGCTGGTATTGGCGTGGATGAAACCACATGGCAGGAAAAGCAGGAATCAGGATTTTGGCTTTGTTCTTTTTCCTGAAATCAGGAATTTGCAATACTTTATTGAAGAATAATTACACTGGAATGAGGGGGGGAAAATGGTTTAATTGTTTAAAAATGAAAGCTGGCTCCAAATGCTCTATTTTATTAATAAAAATGTACCCCCAAAAAAACCTTCAGCCCCGTGACCCCACAATGCAGCCGGCCGGAACCTCAGCCTTCCTGCTTTTCATTTTATCCAGGTTTCACCCTTGTATTGGTATTGAGAGAGAGTTACTAGTTTTATTACAAAACACACCCAAAACGACAATGAAGTGCTTGCAAATTATTTTAAATTGTGCAACGAGTTTAGCGATCATTCCGACGCAAAAGAATTCAAAAGCTTGAGAATAAATGTATTTTAGTTGTTAATAGTTTCTAGATTGATAAGGAAAGTAAATGGAGGTCTCTGCCTGACAAAGTGTCGGGCGCAGGGCGGAATGAGTTAAGGCAGTAAAGAAATGGTTTCTGCCGATCATTCCTTTCAATGTTAATTTGTATGGGATTCATGTTATCCAGTTAAATATTCTGTCATATATAAATATATGGTAAGTCGGCATGAAATCATGAATCATGTTATATTATTCTCCACCTCTAAACACACTCATGGATATTTCTTCTGTACTTTCAAGACTCAAGACTACTTTATTATCTCATAATGAGAAATTATCTTTGACATAAATTGAATTGTTCACATTGATTTAAATTGTCCCAAACCGGGTGGACAGTTGATTCCTCAACTATTGTTTTCAGATGTTATGTTTTGCTTATACATATACATTTGTCATTTTCATCACCATTTACTCCAGTGATGTATTTGCCACAGTCAATTTCATCTTTATGAGTTCAAGAGTTTAGCTTTTCTTTATTGTCCATGGTCAACACATATGCTTTTGCAAGAGGAAGATCTCAAGTTTTTAATTATAATTTTTTTAAACAATCAATAGATCTGAAGTCGTTTTTACCGATTTGGAGAAAAGAAAATTCCAATTAAGTTTCCATTGTTTTTAGGCAGCAATTTTAACAAATTTACATTCCTGGTTCATTAAATAATTATTTATAATGAAGTCATAATACACATTCATAAGAACAGCTTCTAACATGTGCTAAAAAAAATATGCTTAATTTTTTGTTCTTGTTCGCCTCTTCAAGAATCGATGATAGATTCTCGATATGAGCAACTAAGCAGAATATTTCCCATCAAAAAGTAAAAAAAATCTATTAGAACCACTGACTTTTCTTTCACAGGAAACAAGGTTTAGTGTTTATGTGTGTGATAAGTCCAACAGAAACCTGATTTTAGTTAATTGTATGATAAGGGTGTGGGAAAACCCCACTGTATTGGATGTATCCTCGTTAAATAGGATTCATCTTTTGCAACATTTAGTAGTTGGTACTTTATAGTCACAGAGGCGTCTCTAGAAATTCGGGTTGCTCCACCTGGAGAGTGTGTCGCAGCCAGAGGCGCGCCACCCAATGTTTGTTTTTGCATGCGACTTTTGTGACTGATGAAGAAGGAAAGGGGGGGGGGGGGAGTACATTTTGACCAAATGAAAACTTTTTCGTTGCCACTGGGTTTAACGTGTGCTAAGTGCATGGGCACATGGGACCTCGGTTTATCGTCTCATCCGAAAAACTCCACGTTCAGACCGTAAGGCCTAGTGCAGAGTGAGAGGAAAAATCCCCTGTACCCAGGTTCGAGCTCGGGTTTATTGCGCACGAGGCGAACGCCACTGTGCACCTTATAAACATACCGTATTATTACAGAAGTGCTTCTATTAATGAAGGAAGAACATTAATCATTGGGCATAGGATAGAGCTGATAATGTTCCAACAGTTTGTTTTTTATCATTTGGCAGATAATAGACTATAGTCATTTTTATCCAGAAGCATAATTGTGTTCTTGTTTCTTTTTCAAAACAAACACTATAAGAAATCAGAATTAAAAATCCAATAAAAAAAACAACAACCACCACCTTCACACAGATCTTTTAAGATAAACACTAAATTTATATAATCATTATTATTACTAACACTGTAAATGAATTTACTTATTCCCGAATAATTATAATGTAATCGCACTGCCCTCCTTTTTTGCCAAAGTCATGAATATGTCGCAGTTCATTTTAGTATCAAATCCTATCAACAATCTAATCATTTTTGTTGTTGACACTGTATTTTCTGCCATTTGATATTTCACTACAGTTCATTTTAGTATCAAATCCTATCAACAATCTAATCATTTTTTTCCTTGATGATTGTATTTTGTACCATTTGATATTTCACTGCGTTGAGCAGTATTTCTGTATCTGTAGTTTTGACTATTACGTAGCATTTTTTATATTCCCCACAAATATCCTCCTCTTTACACTTATCCGAAAAGGACTTAATTGTTGAATTATTAAAATGTCTTGTATTTGGAACCTTTGTTTTTCATTTACTAAAACGTTAAAATGTTTTGTCTGTATTTGAAACATTTTTTGTTGTTCATCATTTAGTTTGTCACACTTTATTCTGTGCAATAAAACCTTTGTGAACATCCATGTTTGAAGTGTTTTTCTGTGCTAGGGCTGTCCTCTCTTTATTGATCATAGGTGATGATGATGACGATGACAGAGATGATGATGATGGTGGTAATAATGATGGTGGTGGTGAGAGTGACAATGATTCAAGTATTTCAATCACATGTCTGTCTCTTTCTCTTTCTCTATCTGTTTCCGACTCTCTCTGTCTCTTCTCTCTCTATATCTATCTCTCCCTCCCTCCCACACTCCATCTATCTGGCACACATATGCATGTGCGTGCGTGCGTGTGTGGATGGCTTTGATCCATAATGTCGGTTGTCATTATTTTCACAACTCTCTCTCTCTCCCCTGTTTTTCTCCCCCGTCTCTCCCTTTCTGTCTTTCCCTTCCCTCTGCATCGGCTTTTGTTGTTGTTGATGATGATCGGGTTTATGTGTGTGTGTGTTGGGGGGGGGGGGGGGGGGGGGGATAGAGAGATTATGTGAATACATTTTCATTTTCTTTTAATGTTATCTATTTATTACTTGTCGGTTTTAAACCTTGAGTGCAGTGAATGAGAGTATGTCTTAATTTGCTTTTATGAGCTCGTCTCTTCTAGTGCATAATGGGTGCATGCTTGTGCATGTACGTACAACAAATGATCAAACCATGGTATATTTGTGTGCATAATGAAACATTTCTTTGTCGTAACAAACATGTGCCGTTTTGTCTTGTGTGCGACATAGCACAAACACAGCCTCTTCCTCGCATATAAATCTAGAGTCGTTTCACATTTTCCACCTAACGTCAGTGAATGTTCTCTTCTCTTGGTAACGCCATTGTTATCACTATTGTTTACTGAAGACATCAAGTTCTTTGTAAAATGAACACAATCTGAATGCCGATAGTGGGAAGACAAAAAGGACTAGCATTCTCACTGTTTGCCGGCAAAATTGTATTTTTGACAATTCACAAGATAGAAATTTCAAAGTGCAGTCATTCATATTTGTGACGCAAACCACACTAAGAAATAATCACTCTTTCTATTCTGGTATTATAGTCTACATCACAAGAGAAAAAAAAAGGAAAAATACACTGTATCAAATACAAGAAAGAAAAAAATCTATTGTACCACACTCGCAAAAAGTGAAGGATCATTCAATCAACTGCTGACTGCTTTCTTCTTGTCAACCATATTTCGTGTTTTTGTGTCTTCGTTTTAGTCAACGACAAATTAATGATTTTTGACAATACCATTAATACTAACTGCAGTATTGTTTTCCTCTTACAGTCTTCTACCTTGAATCAGACTGGGTCAAACTTTGACAAGTATTTCAGAAAATTGATGTTACATTTATAAAATCTTTCAATGACTACAAAATTAGTATCCTGTTTTGTAAGGTAATCATCTTACATGTCATGATAAACTACGGAACCTAACGTACTATAGCAAACACAAAAATCTATTTCACAATTCTACAACCTTTTCCCTGTATTTATCAGTACTACGTGTACCTGAGCATCGCATCGCAGTCAACATCTTACGTACATCATCCGGTTAATCAACAGAGGAAAGTTGGTCGCCTCTCCATAACTGGTGCTTTGCATCGATTATCCATGCTGTCACATGCATGCACAACAAGCCAGTCATTTAATTCAAGTACACAACTCGTTAGAAATGGTATCAAAATATCGATGCTCTTAGAAAAATGTACCACAGACAGCAGTACGTCAACAGCAGAAAAGTCTGATGCACACACAGCACTGTCTCATGTACATGGAATTTCCCCCGATGCACGCACGCATGCACACAACTTGCTGCAAGTGCATTGATTGGCCGGTTAGATGTCAGCTGAGGTCAAACAGGGGGCGCTGTCGGGGGTCTGTAGGCGTCTCGACATCTCTCGTAGAAGACCTGCCCAACAAATGACTGTCATGGAGAAAAAGCATGGTTGCAAAAACTACCAGATTTTTCGGACTGTACAAGGTATGCACCCCCCAAATTTTACACAAAATTTGGATTTAAAAATAATATATTTTATTAGTCATGATATAAGGCGCAGGGGTCTCAGTCTGGGAAAAAAGTATCGCCTTATAGTCCGAAAAACATGGTAAGATAAGTAGATCTAACAGGCTAAATACAATGGATAACAAGGTGGGAATTTGGATTTATATTTACACCGGGTTTTCTGAATAATGATTGCGTTCATACTTATTTAAATTTAAGAAATCTTGCAACACGCATTCATATTTTACTTTTCTCTGTTGTGAACTGGAGAATATCAGAATGAGTTCAAGTCTGAAGCAACGATAACCAATAAAACATGTCAAAAGATGACAAATACAAAGCTCCCTTTCTCTAACCGGTTTCTTGCTTGATGTTAGACTGTGTCCTGTGCATACATTTGGGGCAGTGAGGACAAGACACAGTAATAAAGACGGCAAACACAAAATCTGCTCCAGTAATGGAGAGGCACAATAGATCAGGACATAAAACGTTTCTTACGTTGGGAAATATTTCTTTAATCGAAAGTAACAAATAGAGAGCTTTAACAAAGTGCAAGACCAAGCCTGAAGTACTCCCCAGGATAGCCCAGACCTCTGCAGCAACGACCAAGCTCAAAACCATCTGGAAAGACAAGAACGTCGCTGTCGGCTCAGATCAGACTGATGCGCTCACTGGTCATGTCAATATTTTTATATGCATGCGAATCCTGGACCTTGACAGCAGACATTGAAATAAGAATCAGAGCAATAGAGACGAGATGCTTTCAAAAACTCCTCGGCATCTCCTACAAAGTTCACATCACCAATGAAGAAGTCAAGAGGTGAACTGTAAATGCAGTTGGACCATATGTTGATCTAGTGACCGTAGTCAAAAGACGCAAGTTGAAATGGTATGGACATGTTGCCCGTTCATCAGGCCTTGCCAAGACAATCCTACAGGGTACGGTCCAAGGAGGAAGAAGAAGAAGAGGCAGACAGAAGAAGAGATGGGAAGACAACATCCGCGAGTGGACGGGCCTGGAGCTGAAAGACACACTAAGGAAAGCCGAGAACCGGGCAGAGTGGAAGAGACTGGTTGTGAAGTCTTCAGAGGCGCCCCTACGGTCATCCAGACTACGGGATTCGTGATTCGTGAAGACCAAGCATGGGCTATTATTTTTTACAGGGCTGCGAACTGTCCCCCCTAAGGGGTATTTGTCCCTGTCCCTAGATTCCACTTTTCTGTCTTGTCTCCCTGGTAACTGAGAAAGGACAGTTCGCAGCCCTGTAAAAAATAATAGCCCATGTGCATTTTTGTTTTGTCTGCTCATGTTATTGGATTTTTGTTTCATGTTTTGATTCCATTTCAATTTTGTGTAAAGCACCCTGTAGCCTATATAGTAGGATGGGCGCTATATAAATTGTCATTATTATTATTATTTCCGCTGGAAGAGGGTATGGAATAAATTTGTTGATGTTGGCAGTATGTTTTCACATCATAAAATGGTATTGGCATTTGGTATATTCAAGTCACAGAGACTTATCTCTGTGAAATTCGGGCTGCTCTCCCCTGGAGAGCGCGTCGCCGCAAGTGCAGCACCTACCCAATTTATTTATTTTTTTAAATTGTGGTGTTTTTTTGGGGGGGGCACAGGGTGAGGAGGGGGGGGCACATTTGGAAAACCTAGCTATCAATTTGGTCATACCAGGCAGCGGGATTTCTCCCTGCTCTTACCGACTTTGAACTGCCGTGGGATTTTTACGTGCGTAAAGTGCACAGGTCAGACTAGCTTTAAGTCCCCATCCGAAGGACTTGACGTTCAGTTCGATCCCCCCCCCCCCTCTTTTCTTTCTTCAGCCACACAAAATTCACATTTTTTCCCCTTCTGGCTGCGACACGCTCTCCAGGTGGGAGCAACCCGCATTTGACAGAGACGACTCCGTGACTATAAAGTACCAAATACTAATACTAAAAAAAATACTAATACAAACTAGAAAAAAAGGGCGAGACCGGGATTCAAACCCGGGTCACTCACGTTGCAGTCACGCATTACATTTGACAGGCGAACGTCTTAACCACTCTGCCACCTTTCTTGTGAAGTTGTGTTAAGTTGGGGGGGTTTAAAAGAGAGAGACAAATGCCATGGTTACCTTCAGCGTGCGGTCTTTGACAACTTCCTCCACCGTCAACTCCTGCTGCATCAGTCGAAGCTGAAAACAACCACAACCAAAAACATTACATATCTCACAACCAAAAAACATTACATATCTCACAACCAAAAAACATTACATATCTCACAACCAAAAAACATTACATATCTCCATTATTTCAGAACTGAACATACCGTATTTTTCGGATCATTAGGCGCTTGTGTGCATAAGGCAAATGGGGCAATTTTCAAGAAAAATCTGAAAAACTGCTGTCATAAACGAGAGTTGGCTCCCCTTTCAAATAATCGAACTTCCGTTTGAGCTGCTTCCTGTTGTTGTGTTTGGACAATTCTTCGCGAAAACTGATAGAATTATGGCATTTTAAGCTCTACAACGATGCCTTTTACATCCAATGAAGGGTTCTGGCATCTGTTGAACGGTATCTCGGACGATAATAGGGATTTTGAAGCATTTTAACGCAAGTATTCGTCGTATCAGCGACTCGTGACCACTTTCGATGTCTGACTCACAGTAGACTGTACTGAACATGGCAATCGTTGCCTCTGTTCTCACGATTTTGTTCACTAATAGGGCGCCCTCGTTTATTAGGCGCATAGGTTGAAATTGGAGAAAAAAATATCGCCTTATAACCCAAACATTACAGTAACAAAATTGGACCACTGGTTTGCCAAAGGAATTTGTACTATTTCAATGCCTCAACCCTCACCTCTTCCCTACCTAACCGATTCCACCAACACCCCCTTCCCCTTCCTAGCCCTACTCACTTTTCTATGTATCGCTACAGCTCACTAGAAACAGCATAATTCACGAGTTGGGGCAGTGGGTGGATGCCTCGTGCCTCCATATGGGGAGCTGGATGACCCTGCCCCCTCCATGAGTCTCTCCCCGTGGAGATACCAGGGGGTCTTTCGTAAAAATAGTTCCCCCACCTTCTGGAAGTTCTGTGTTTGTAACTTCCTCTAATCTGCCACTCTATTTGACTCTGCCTTTTCCATCCTTTAAAAAAACAAATATTCCAAATAAACTTTTCTTCTTTGAGCTCCTCCAAAATCGAAATATGTCGGCTGTATGCAGCGGGTAGACCAGTGAAAACTGAAAACGGACACATATGTACTTGACCCATTATGGCCTGGAAACGCAGAAGAAGAAGAAGATTCACGAGTCATGAACCTTGTGGGACAAATACCCTCAGTCCAGGGGAACCACCCCCCGACTGACCCCCCCCCCCCCCCCCCCCCCCCCCACACCTCCTTATATAAGGGTGCGATGTTGACGAGAAGACACTGAAATGCGTGCATATTTAGCACACATCTTTGTATGCACTTAAACACACATGCCCATGCACACACACACACTAACAAACACACACACAAACACAGAATCATATTCACAACACAGACAGACAGACACACACAGAGTGACACACTCACAAACACACACACACACACAGTGACACACTCAACAGATGCAAACACACACGCACACACAACACAGACACACAGTGACACACACACATACACAAACAAAGTGACACACTCACAACATAAACACACACAGTGACACACTCACAACAGACACACACATACAACACAGACAGACACACACACACATGAAAGATACCCACCTTGGTCTGTTCCTTGCGGAGTTTCTTCATGACGTCGACATTATCTGGGTTGTCTGCCTTGGCTTTACGCAGGTGGCTCACCTGGTCAGACGCCTGGGAGATGCATGTCTTGATCGCTCGCTCCCGACAACTGTATGACTGGTCCAGCTTGACACAGAAATATTACATAGCAAGTCATTCAGTGATTGCTCCAGAAATTTTGAAAACCAGTCATCAATAGACGATTTTCGGAAAAAAAATAGGGGAGAGCACTTCATGAAAATTAGAGTTGTTTACCTCTATTACTCGGTCGAATACCACAGCAACAATGCAACAATGGTGTCAAAGCTTGAAACCGCAGGATGCGAGTCAGCGACTTGCAATTTTTTAAAAAGAAAAATAAGGGGTGGCCAGTTGCTACAAAGTGATAGAACTTGCAAACTGTGACGTAAAAATATAAATTACATCAAATTTAGAATGACACACTGCGTTCTAGTACTTCTACATGCTGTGTGTCTCCTCAAACAGACGAAGCGAGGGCTGGGGATTTACCTGATGGCAGAGTAACTTCCCCTGTTTCACCGATTGAACAAGGCAAGATAACTCCTACACACCATGAAATTACTCCCCCTACTTATTTCTGAACAGTTCCTATTTGATTAACAACCACCCGCCAGGTACCATATTTTATGGACTATAAGGCGCATCTGATCATAGGGCACCCCCCACCCACCCCAAATATTACACAAAATGTTGATTTTCTTATAGTTTCTTACTATATTATTGGTCACATTGTACAGCATTGTTCAGCAACGCTTTATCTTATACACATCTGTATTGTTACAAATTCAGGACTTTCCTGGTGTTGCACTGCCTCCGGGCATTGCCTCCAGGATCGTTCCCACCATCTTTATATCTACTAATGTCCCATATGTGTCTGTTCCAGACCGGAGGACGTTAAGCGGAATTTCTTCGGCATGAGGCTGTTTCAGACCAGTTGACAAGCTAGAACACCAAGGCTACATCAAAATGTTATGTTCTGCATGGTTGTGCAGGGATTGTCTTAAGCCATGACAAGCTCGTAGCATAACATCATCGGTCTAAAATCCTCCGAAGCCGGAGTGTGGCTGCCCACATGGTGGGGTAATCAAAAACGGTCACACACGTAATGTTCTCCATCCCTAGCTGGTGCATGTGTACTATAGTGTTCAAGTGCTACGGCTGTTGGGATGATCCCTGGAGTCTTTAAGCCAGAGTAAGACAACAACAAATAAGGCGCAGTGGCCTCAGTCTACGAAGGGGGAGGGGGGAGGGGGTTGAGGGGAGAATGGAGGGGATGAGGGGGGCTGGGGGGAGGGGGGCTGGAGGGGGGAGGGGTGGGATGGTCGGGTGTGTGTGTGGGGGGGGGGGGGGGGTGTTCAGGGGGGTGGGCTGGAGGGGGCCACAGTTCTCAACCGATCAACACCAAATTTGGTATCAAGCATCCTTGGCACCCTCGGAAGGTCATGCCGCCCTTACTTTTTGGAAACCTCCGCCAAGGGGTCGTGGGGAGGGGGGGACCACACGCAGCTCCACACGCACTTGCGGTTAGTAAATCCCAGCTGTTCGGGTTTGTTTTCTTTTTTTGTTTGTTTGTTTGTTCTTTTCTGTCTGTCCCAAGGATCTCCCGAACCACTTCACCGAATTGCTTCAAATTTTGTGTGGTGGTGTGTCCCCATGAGAGAAAGGCATCTGTGCAAAAGTTTTGCTGTCCTGACCTTGACGTTGGTGTATGACCTTCAAAACCGAAAATCGTTAAGGGGCCATAACTTCCACACAGCAGGTCCTAGAGTCTTGAAACTTAGCATGGATGTACTTTCGCTTATGGCCGTTCTGATGATGGTGTACCAATGAAGGTCAAGGTCAAGGTCAGGGAGATCGGTATGCCTTGAAAGTGGTAGGGGTCTAATCATTGGGTTTTACTGTCCCACGCATATCTCCCGAACTGCTTTACCGAATCGTTTCCAATTTTGTGTGGTGGCGTGTCACCATGAGAGAAGGCATCCGTGCATAAATGATCGCTGTCATGACCTTCACCTTGGTGTATGACCTTGAAAACCGAAAATCTTTAAGGGGCTATAACGTCCACACCGTTGGTCTTAGGGACTTCAAACTTGGCATGTAGGTACTTTGGCTTATGGTTGTTCTGATGATTGCATACCGATCAAGGTCAAGGTCAAGGTCATGGAGATCGGTAGGCCTTGAAAGTGGTAGGGGTCAAAATTTCTTATTTTCAGCCACAAAAGTAAAAATATAATATTCTGCGGACCTGGCGAAACCGGTACTCAGCAGTACCGGTACTTGGCGTTACCTGTACAAGGCGTTACCGGTACTAGGCGTTACCGGTACGGGGCGTTGCGCTAGTAGTCCATAAAATACAGTAACATGAGTCAGAACCAAGAACCCACATTATCAAAGAATGTGAATAACTTCAACAACCGTAGGACAAGGACGAGCTGACTTAGATCTGCAGGCTCCTGAGGCATTTTTGTTTTGTTTCTCCTCTCTATTTCCTTCTTTCTTCTCCTTTAGTCACACCCCTAAGTGCGTACATTTACTTCTGTAAATAGAAGTTGGTCGCCACCACAGAAGAAGAAAGCCTTTGGTCAAACCATGAACCAGAATATTTTTTTATCAGTCCCTGGGACTGACAGGTCAAACTTTTTTTCAGCATTCTGGTTTAGCAATCAGTATTTTATTGATAATTACCAGTTAACGAACGCTATCACTAAATTTAAAATCACCCCCAGTTCTTGATAAGAGAGGGAGAAAAAAAAGAGAGAGGGAGGGAGGGAGAGAGAGAGAGAGAGAGAGAGAGAGAGAGAGAGAGAGAGAGAGAGAGAGAGAGAGAGAGAGAGAGAGAGAGAGAGAGAATGATTTTTTATTTATTTATACAGGGTAATCAGATAAGTATACATACTTTTTTTTATACCAAGCCCTGGAGACAGAGAGAGAGAGAGAGAGAGAGAGAGAGAGAGAGAGAGAGAGAGAGAGAGAGAGAGAGAGAGAGAGAGAGAGAGAGAGAGAGAGAGAGAGAGAGAGAGAGAGAGAGAGAAGGAGGGAGAGGAAGACAGAGAACTAGAGATGCCTTTTCATCAGCAGTTGAGGAACAAAGCTTAATGATTACTGGGCAATTTATCTTCTGAATCAGTGAATGCCTTGCATGTATTGTGACCCCGAATCACATTGACTCAATAAAGTCAATTGCAATCTCTTCCTACAAATCTTTGGAAACGACATTTCAAATCCATTTTGACATCCACAAAGTGACCGAAGTTGGAAAAAGACCAGAAAAAGTTGAACTCTGACTTCTTTTGTTGTTGAAAACAACACTACAATCCATTCTGACTTCTTTTGTTTTGACAAGAAAATCAAATCATTCTTCTTCTTCGATCACTCCGTCAGTTTCCTGTCATCATGAGCGCAGGTGCTGCTGTTATGCGCCTAAGAAATATTTAGGCCTAGCGTGTCCATCTTCGGCTGCAGAAAATCTCTGTAATAATTTATAGAAAAAAGGCAGGAGAATGGACCAGTAAGGCGGAAAGATAGTAGTTGACAAGTAAGCAAATGGAAAAGGTGGTCAAAGAGAGGGACAGATCTGGGGTTTAATTCATAGCGGCTACGTCGATAACGTCAGATGTTTGATGCAATGTCTGAAATATCCGAGCAGTGTAGTCGCGATTCACAGGTCAGACGTCAGCTTTAGACTTCATCCATCTGAACTACTTCGGAATTCCCAGATGATGCTGACCTGTGCGCATGCTCTATAGGATTTCTTCCTTGCGACGCAGAGGAAAGCAGCCGGTGCGCCAGGCAAATTGTAAGAGACTGCTAGGCCTATGTGTTTGGAGGCAGTGTGTATGTCACTGTGTGTGTGTTGGAAAGGAATGTAGCTAGTTTTGCCTAGCAGTAGGCTTATAGTTAGTATCGTTTCCACCGTCTCTATCTGAGTTTCAGTTTCATGCGTCAAACTTAGGATGTGATATAAGCTTAAATAAATTAAATAACAAATCTGTGTAGGGTGTGTGGGTGAAAATAGACTAGTACAAAGTAGTAGTGGAACTGAATTATGTCGAGCCTAACACTAACAGAATAAAAAGTTCAAATGACCTCTCTCTCTCACACAATACACACACACACACACACACATGTGCGCACGCACACACATACGCTCACAAACACAAGCTAGCCCTCTGATAAAGCATGAGACACGTGAGTCCGCCATGAAGCATTCTCATTGTGGTGCATGCTTTCAACATAGGCCTACTGATGGCTTGGTTTTTGTCATGCTGTAGTATGAATTATCTTCAAAAACAAGTTTTTAAGTGTTGCACGAGTTGTTTTCATTCGCAGATATATAATTATGTACTTTCATGCCAACATATACACCCATTTTAGCAATAATAAATCTCTGCCTTCGCATCTCCCAATCTCGACCATAGTTCAGACCTCAGGCATGAAAGTGGATGAAGATCAAAAAAGAGGAAAAATTTTCGTCAGAGAAATCCTTCCACCCAGATTTTCACCTGACGTCGGAAGTTTTGTTGAGCGGGGGGGGGGGGCGGGGGGGGGGGGGGGGGGGGGGGGGGGGGGGGGGGGGGGGGGGGGGACATTCCCCAAATTTTTTTTGTCAGCACAAGCATCAAAGAATTATATTCTTTTCAGCCGAGAAAAATCCTTCCACCCGGATTTTCACCTAACGTCCGATGTTTTGTTTCCAACCACCTTTTCATCTACCTCACGTCACAAGTTTTATTCAGGAGGGAGTCCGAAAATTTGGTCGCCTTCCACACACATTTTCAGCTAACATCGCTACTTTTGTTGAGCGGAAGCTACTCATTTCGCCTTCCTTCGCACAAATGAAGCGAGTGAGCTAAAGCGACTTCCGGTTAACCAGTTTGAGAATCACCAAATAGAGACTTGTAGATATAAGAATACGGCAAGATCGGTCCTTTACGCAGAATTTTTTTTTTTTGCGGAAGTTTGGAAACATTTCCGCGGATTTTCCGCGAAACGCGGAATTCTTTCATGCCTGATACCTACAGACCGTAGTCAAGCGAATTCGCTGGACAAAATTTCAGCTCTTCAGTTCGCCGAAGCTTTTAGGTCAGTCAGGCCCCATGACTTGCAACTTTCCGTGCAAAGTGCAGACGTTTTCGCGTACGTTAGACGTATGTGCTTACATACGCCTGATGAATAGGACCCCTGAGGAAGTTACAAGCACAGAACTTCCAGAAGGTGGGGGAAGTATTTGTTCAAAAGACCCCATGGTATCCCCTCGTGTGTGTGTGTGTGTGTGTGTGTGTGTGTGTGTGTGTGTGTGAAATTCCATGCTTACCTCTTCGTAGAGTCGCTTGCATTCCTTGGTAGCGTTTACCTGGCCGGCAAAGGACTGTGTGGGGACCGTGGTGTTCAGTGCATTCACAATGCGGTCGTCAATCAGACGCATCTGCTTCAACGATTCCTGACACACAAAAACCCACATGTATGGGAGGTAGAGAAATGCAGACAATTTTGAAAGTACTTAACCTCCTCCTGGAACAAACTTCCCCTCTCCTTCTGTCAGCGACCGACCCTCTCTGCCTTCAAATCAAATTTGAAAACCCTGTCAATGAAACTCAATCTGTCTTTTTTCCCTCTCTCTTGCTTTTTATGTCTATTTCTGTTGTATCCAATTATTGCAAATGTGTGTGTGTTATTTTCCTGTTCATGTATGTACACCGTTTTTGTACTTTGAATGTGTTGCAAATGTTAATGTGTGTGCGTTTCAATTTGATTTCAATCAAGATTTAGCGCCATATAAATACTGTTTGTTGTTGTGGTCAGCAAAACCAACAACCCTTGGTTTTCTGAGGAGGGCGTTGAAGATGAACAACAAGATCAGGGCACAGGCGTACAAAGAAATGGTCCGCCCCATCTTGGAGTATGCAAGCCCGGTCTGGGACCCCCACAACAAAGGCAGCATTGAAGCTATTGAGAAGGTCCAGATCAGTGCTGCAGGATGGGTGGCCTGCGATTACCGGCATACAACCAGAACCACAGATCTCCTGAAAAATTTGTTATGGCCTCTTCTCCATACCTGCCGAACCGAAACCCGACTGACCACCTTTTATAAATTCCACACAGGCCCTCTTCCTTCCTGTAAGTGACCACAGTCAAACTTGACTATTCTGTCACTGTAGAAATTGGGGATCTGCGGAAGAGCGCCTTAATACAGAGGGAGGGGTAGAGGTGTAGGGAATTGGAGAGGAGCGGGAAGGGTGGAGTGTTACTGGATAATTATTTGGAGACCATCGACACAAAGGTGCCGATGGTCTTGGCCTGCAGAGCTTCCTGGGGCAGCTCGTTCCAGTCCCGGATTGTACGTGGGAGGAAGCTGGCTTGTTGGTACTGAGTGCGACAGAAGATCTGAGAGAGCTGCCATGGGTGAGAGCGTTGCTGACGTGCTGACGGAGGTATGAGTTTTTTTAAAAATCAACTCTACAAACACTCTGCAAAAGAAAAGTCTCTGCCAGTCACACTCTGCCGCAGTTTCCCAGCCACAGAACCCAATACCATAAATCCACCTTTTTTTCCCCACACTACCCCACAATGGAACAGCCTCCCTCAGCAAGTTGCCACCACTCAGTCCTTGGAGACATTCAAATCAGCCCTCTATAAACACCTCCACCAAACCACCCTGCCTCAGTCACCCCCCCCCCCCCCCCCCCCCCCCCCACCCCCCCCCCCCCCTGCCCCAATCAGACATTAACTAGGGAAATAAGGGCCATAGATCAAAGTAGTGGTAAATGAAGGGCAGAAGCTATGCCGGTCAAGGTTTGCCCCTGGGGACCGCTATGGTAGCCGGACTGGTCTTGCCCGAATACTGTGAAATAAAGGTCCAAGGTCGATTTTTTTTTTACTGTCAGAAACACTGTTTACCTCTTTTACTGTAGTTCTACTTTGTTTTCTATACAGTATTACTTCTATTTCTGCTTCCTACTGCTAAACTAGTTTAATGAAATTAACCCTCAAACCCTATCCGGCAATAATTAAATTTTTCCCCATGAGGGGAGATAATCTGTTGACTGAAAGGCAATAACTCTTCCTCTTCTTCTTTGCTGTGCGTGACCACAATCAACTCTTTGATTATTTTGCCACAGAACTGGGAGGTTCTACCACTTATGCCGGAAGAAAAGGCTCAAAGCCTGAGAAGAAACTGAAAAGTTAGGCCTCAGACAGAAGAGGGACAGATAAAAAGATAAAGGATTAAGTGCTTGCACTGGGTTAAGATCATTAAACCCCCCAGTTCAGCCGGGAAGGAACAGGTCCCACTTCCAGCAACAAGCAAAATCAGAAGAGGGTTAGCAAACTGAATCGGTCTAGCAAACTAGACTACTTTCACTTAGGTCACTTTTACTTCTTTTTTTTTTAGCAGGCGACATGTTTCGTCTGCTTGCACTGATTCACACTTGAATGTCCTTGAATTAAGTTGAAACAAGGAACCAGCCTGTAAGAAAAGGAGACAGGTGTTCGAAAAAATTTGTTCGATGCGTTGTAAAACTGGAATTAACGTGTACATGTCTACAGGAAATTTAAAAGAAGGTTCAATGCAATATTTGCACCTGAAATCCCAGAAAGTCATCACACGGGACTCCAATGCCGTCCATGGGGGCAGCCATGTTAAATAATAGTCTCATTCTCCTGACTCCGAGATTATTTTTAACTTCTTAAAAATAGTATAAAAATAATACATATAGCACATTTATATCTCAACTTTAATTTATAACCATAAATCATAATATATTTGATTAATTTTTAGTTTAAAGAAGTGAAATTACACTTCCGGTACATGCTCATTTTCACGGACAAGCTTCCAAGAGAAGTCGACACGGACTTGGCTGTGTATTTTCTCTTCGCAATCTTCAGAAATATTTGTGTTCAAGGTAAGTTTGTGAGATCCATGAACCTAGTGGATCGATCTCATAGTATGTATGCCGCGATTGGATTCATTTTAATGTACATGTTTAACAGTTTTCACTTATTCTAATGCCAGATTCCAAGCAGACTGATATTGATCACTGTCCAAATTTTTCTCTGGCACATTTCACTTTCAGTGTAATCGACTTACACTTACAGAAAGTGGGTCAGGAGGTCCGCATTCCCTTGTAATAGTACAAAGTCAAAATGGATTCATAATCAATGAATCATAGATTAATTTCTTCTTGTTTCAACGATGGTGAATGAGACAGACCTTTGTGTTTGTTGTTGCTCTCCGGGTGGGAGCAACCCGAATTTCACAGAGACGCCTCTGTGACTATAAAGTTCCTAATAACTAATAATACATTGTTGCCGTTCCCTGGCTTCAAGACTCCAGGAATCATCCCAACAGCCAAAGCAATTGAACACTATGGTACAAAATAACAAATGCACCAGCTAGGGATAAGAACATTACCGGTCATACTAATTCAGTAATTGCCGTCCTGATGCCGTTAAAAGCTAATAAAGTATAGTTGTATTTTATAATGTCGCTGACTCTTTCAGTGTTTTTTTGTTTTTAAATGCAAAGAGAGAGAGAGAGAGAGAAGAATAAAAATAGATGCTCTCCGGAGCCGTCCAGATGCACTCACCCATGGCAGCTCTCTCAGATCTTCTGTCGCACTCAGTACCGACAAACCAGCTTCCTCCCACGTATAATCCGGGACTAGAACGAGCTGCCCCAGGAAGCTGTGCAGGCCAAGACCATCGGCACCTTTGTGTCGATGGTCTCCAATTAATTATCCAGCAAAACTCCCCACTTCCCCCCCCCCTCCCCCGCTCCTCCCCAATTCCCTCCACCTCTACCCCTCCCCCTGTATTAAGGCGCTCTTCCGCAGATCCCCAATTTCTACAGTGACAGAATAGTCAAGTTTGACTGGTCACTTACAGGAAGGAAGGAAGGAAGATGCTGTCTGGAGTTACCTCAATTGCAACACATATTCACTGAAATTCAGCGACATATTCAGCGGAGGTTGCATCGTACATACTGGAGCTTCACAGAAAACCTCATTACGTACAACTCCAGAACTGCCCCCAAGACTAAGAAGTCCTTCTGGACTTTCATCAAGTCCAAACAAACAGAAGCGACCAATGTTTCTCCCCTCAATCTTCTCAAAGTGGATGGCAAGCTGGTCACGGACCCAAAGGAGAAACAGAAACGCTGAATGCTCAGTTTCAGTCGGCATTCAGCAGCAAAGTCGACTGCTCTGCTGAAGAATTCAAGTCTTGGACAGGTCTCAACCCAGATCCTGTAGGTCTCATGTGCCACACAGTGAACATCTCTGTGGCAGAAGTCAGGAAACTGTTGCAAGGACTGGACCCCAGCAAAACACCAGGTCCAGATGGACTCAGCCCTCGACTCTTAAACTAAGTTAAAGGATCTTGCAGACGAAATTGCCCCAGCACTGATGCGCCTTTACCAATCGTCAGTCAACACCGGCTGCGTCCCTCATTACTGGAGAACAGCTCATGTGACTCCAGTATTAAAAAAAGGCGAGCGGTATCGTGCCGAAAACTATCGTCCCATCTCCCTCACAAGTGTGCACATCTTAATCAGCACCATCATGGGGTTTGCAGAAGTGAACATCATCCTGAGAGAAGAACAACACGGGTTCAGGGAGGGCCGTTCGTGTGAGAGCCAGCTCCTCGGGCTTGTGGATGAGTTATACTCCTGGAGAAGGTTAGACAATCCGACGTCTTGGTAATGGATTTCTCCAAAGCCTTTGACAAAATCTGTCACTCCTTACTAATCCACAAGCTACGACATGGGATAACCGGGCACATCAACACCAGGATCCAGAACTTCTTGAAGGACAGGAACCAAGCAGTCATGGTGGATGGCGCCAAATCAGAAGCTGTACCTGTAGAGTCAGGAGTCCCCCAAGGATCAGTCCTGGGCCTTGCCCTGTTTTCACTCTACATCATGATCAACGACTTGCCTGAAAAACTGTCATCAACATCCCGGCTGTTCAGATGACACCTTCTGTCACAGACCGATCAAGTTGCAAAAAGATCAAGAGGCGACTTGGAAAATGAAATTCCACCCCCCAAAATGCCAGACCTGTTCAGGAAGAAGGACATTCAGACTGGCTCCTACCACCTCCATGGCCAGACTCTACAAACAGTGCAAGAGACAAAGTATGTAGGTGTCACCATATTTCACGATCTCAGCTGGGACACCCACATCAATAATGTTGGAAACAAGGCCAACAAGACCTTAAGCCCAACCTTAGCTGGGCGAACGGTTGCTCGGCGAACAGCCCGAACCGATGTTCGGCGAACTGAAATGTTCTAAGGCTGAACCGGGTTTTCCCCTAATAGCCCGAGAAAATGCTCGCTGAACAGCCGTTTGTTTGCTCGCCGAACAGCAGTTCGGCCCGAATCTTCTTCACATCTCGTGTTCTGGGAACAAGCTGTTTGCCGAGTGAAATAAGAACTCTTCATACGTGAAGGAAGAAAGTTGTCAAGCTAAATCAGTAAATGGAACTCTTCATACTTGAACAAGTTGAAGGGAACAAAAATTGTCGCTGATCTTTATTTTTAGATCAGTGATCCAAAACATGCCTTTGTTTTTTCTTCCGATTTTCTTTTTTTTTCTTGCCGTCAGATGTTAGCCGAACCCGAGAGCATAATGCAAAGATGTAATTTTGTCACCCTCGTCATGTTTACGAACCTCAATCTCAAAGTCTGCTTCTTTCAGTTTTGTGAAGAGAGTTGGATCACTCGATCAGCACGAACACATCAGATCAAAGGCCTATCATCATATCATCATTTATTATATGAAAATAATTAAATACTATTACTACCCGTTTTGAAAAAATAATAAACAAAATGTTACTTCTCGGTTATTTTCTTTCTATAGACGAGATGCAGAAATTTAAGGGGGTGAGGGGATTTAATCTAGGCTTAGGCTTAGGCCTACATGTTTACCGAAGTAGGCCTTTTGAGCCTCGCTATGACGTTGGGGTCAAATGTACACTTCCGCACAGTTCGGTTCGGGTCAGATTAAAGAACAAACCTATCGATCGGCGATCGATTGATTCGTTGTTTGTTCGGGCGAAAAGGAAAAGAGCACTAATTGGCTTTTCTCGTTTCGGTCGAGCACCCGTTCGCCTGAAAGAGATTCGGCCAGCTAAGGTTGGGCTTTAGGCTTCATTCGACAGAATTTAAAAGTGGGTTCCATCGCGGTGAAGGAAACAGCGTACAAGGCCTTGGTACGACCCACTCTTGAGTATGTCGCACCCGTCTGGGACCCCCACACTGCCAAGAATATTGGCAAGTTAGAGAAAGTGCAACGTCATGCAGCTCGATGGGTAGTGAACTGCCATCGCCAAGCATCAAGCGTGGACAACACGATGTCTGAGCTGCACTGGGACCCACTGAAAGACAGACGACGATCGGCAAGGCTGGCCACCTTCTTCAAGTACCATCATGGAGAGGTGGCCATCAACACCCAGCACAGGCCTGTCCCCCATCCACCATAAATGAAATTGCGGATAAAACCACGTTACTCCAGCTACATTTGATTTTGAGAGTCGATTGATACAAGCTTATCAGTGAGTGTGAGAGAATGAGTATGAGAATTGAGATGTAAAGAACAAGGCATGCTAATGAGTAGTGACAACCAGCTTGACAACAGCAACACACACAATGTTCAACAAAGACAGCGTTGTCTTAATATCTTAATATATAATTATGGCCAGTGTGTTTCACTGCACTGTCACTGTGAAAAAGATTTTGATGGTTGTGTACAGTTCCATCTTGTTGTTAATTTGTAACTTAGTTACAGTAAGTTCTCTTCAGGCAAACCACAGGTTGAGCACTATGTTGCTGAATACAACATTTAATATTCACATTCACCCCTTCCCCCCTCCCCCTCAACTCTTCAGCGTTGAGGACACAGAAATATCCAGAGTTTTTGCTTTCCAAAACAGAATAAGCAACATTATATTTTGCTTCTGAGCGAGATAAGAGTTCATAAAAAGCATTAATCATCTTTAATCTTAATGTGAACCTTCTAAGCAGAAGGGGGCGGAGCTAGGGGGTGTCAGCTGACCTAGACATGTTAATGGAACTCTCAATTAGTTAGAGATACATGATTTGTTTTGAATCTGATCTTTTATTTAGGTTGGGGGATAGGGACTATTATTACTGTTGCGTTAGACGTTTTGTACTTGGGTCTAAGAAAAGCCCCCCCCCCCCCCCCCCCAATTTGCTCTTAAAGTTTTTAAATTAATTTTAAAAAAATCTTAGTTACTTAGGCATGTCATTATTGAAAATGTTGGTTAAAGGCAAAACAGATCAATACGCTAGAATATCTGTTACAAGTTTGTTACAAAAATCTGTTCACTGTACATACGTCTTTTAACCATCTCACTTGCTCTGTTTATTACAGCCGCAAACCAGAGTCTCTGTGGACAAGATGTCTGACTCCACGGCCACCAATCGACTGAAGGCTTACAAAAACAGAGCTCTGGACACACAGGAGCTGCGTAGACGGAGAGAGGAGGAAGGCATCCAGCTGAGGAAACAGAAACGAGACGAGCATGTGAGTACGACCAGGAATGAGTACTTGTCCTGCCCAAGTGCATGTGAGTACGACCAGGAATGAGTACTTGTCCTGCCCAAGTGCATGTGAGTACGACCAGGAATGAGTACTTGTCCTGCCCAAGTGCATGTGAGTATGACCAGGAATGAGTACTTGTCCTGCCCAAGTGCATGTGAGTACGACCAGGAATGAGTACTTGTCCTGCCCAAGTGCATGTGAGTACGACCAGGAATGAGTACTTGTCCTGCCCAAGTGCATGCGAGTACGACCAGGAATGAGTACTTGTCCTGCCCAAGTGCATGTGAGTACGACCAGGAATGAGTACTTGTCCTGCCCAAGTGCATGTGAGTACGACCAGGAATGAGTACTTGTCCTGCCCAAGTGCATGCGAGTACGACCAGGAATGAGTACTTGTCCTGCCCAAGTGCATGTGAGTACGACCAGGAATGAGTACTTGTCCTGCCCAAGTGCATGCGAGTACGACCAGGAATGAGTACTTGTCCTGCCCAAGTGTATGTGAGTACGACCAGGAATGAGTACTTGTCCTGCCCAAGTGTATGTGAGTACGACCAGGAATGAGTACTTGTCCTGCCCAAGTGTATGTGAGTACGACCAGGAATGAGTACTTGTCCTGCCCAAGTGTATGTGAGTACGACCAGGAATGAGTACTTGTCCTGCCCAAGTGTATGTGAGTACGACCAGGAATGAGTACTTGTCCTGCCCAAGTGCATGTGAGTACGACCAGGAATGAGTACTTGTCCTGCCCAAGTGTATGTGAGTACGACCAGGAATGAGTACTTGTCCTGCCCAAGTGCATGTGAGTACGACCAGGAATGAGTACTTGTCCTGCCCAAGTGTATGTGAGTACGACCAGGAATGAGTACTTGTCCTGCCCAAGTGCATGTGAGTACGACCAGGAATGAGTACTTGTCCTGCCCAAGTGCATGTGAGTACGACCAGGAATGAGTACTTGTCCTGCCCAAGTGCATGTGAGTACGACCAGGAATGAGTACTTGTCCTGCCCAAGTGCATGTGAGTATGACCAGGAATGAGTACTTGTCCTGCCCAAGTGCATGTGAGTATGACCAGGAATGAGTACTTGTCCTGCCCAAGTGCATGTGAGTATGACCAGGAATGAGTACTTGTCCTGCCCAAGTGCATGTGAGTATGACCAGGAATGAGTACTTGTCCTGCCCAAGTGCATGTGAGTATGACCAGGAATGAGTACTTGTCCTGCCCAAGTGCATGTGAGTACGACCAGGAATGAGTACTTGTCCTGCCCAAGTGCATGTGAGTATGACCAGGAATGAGTACTTGTCCTGCCCAAGTGTATGTGAGTACGACCAGGAATGAGTACTTGTCCTGCCCAAGTGCATGTGAGTACGACCAGGAATGAGTACTTGTCCTGCCCAAGTGTATGTGAGTACGACCAGGAATGAGTACTTGTCCTGCCCAAGTGCATGTGAGTACGACCAGGAATGAGTACTTGTCCTGCCCAAGTGTATGTGAGTATGACCAGGAATGAGTACTTGTCCTGCCCAAGTGTATGTGAGTACGACCAGGAATGAGTACTTGTCCTGCCCAAGTGCATGTGAGTATGACCAGGAATGAGTACTTGTCCTGCCCAAGTATGTGGCTGCCCACATGGTAATCAAAAATGGTCACACACGTAATGTTCTCATCCCTAGCTGGTGCATTTGTAACATGGTGTTATGTGCTTAGTTTTGTTCTGACTCGGAGTCAACAAAAACAAAAAAGAAGTGAAGTTCAGTATGCTGTTGTAGATGGGGGGTAAGCCATAGCCAGGGACTCTATTCAAGCTGACAGGTCTCCTTTCTTTGATTTCAATGGCCTCTTTCACTTTCTGTTTTTAGTTTGGAAATTGTTTGTTTGATGACGAAGTGTAGGTTTCTTGCGAAAATTAATTAATATTCCCGCAAATGTTGTTGTACCCTGGCTAAAACATTCCAGGGATCATCCCATCAGCCGAAGCACTTGAACACCATGTTACAAATGCACCAGCTAGGGATGAGAACATTACGTGTGTGACCATTTTTGATTACCATGTGGGCAGCCACACTCCGACTTCAGAGGATTTTTTTACTGATGATGTTAACAGTTATGCTAGGAGCTTGCCATGACATAACTATGCAGAACATAACAACATTTTGATGTAGCCTTGGCGTTCTACTTCTAGCTTATCGGACAATACACAGCCTTATGCCAAGGCGAAGCAACTGCTATTGAAAGGGCATGAATTCCTTGATGAAGTGTTCAAAATGTTGACATTGCATGATCTTGAATCTTCAGTTTTAAAACACATGCTCAGACAAATGTCATTGCTCAGGTAGTTATTCTTCAGAGAAAAGTGCAGCTTTTATTATTTTGTTTGTTTGTTTCTCAAACTAAACACATGAACAACATTTTTTCAGGCTTTCAAAACCCAACGTTTTTTTCTTCAGGAATGAGTGAAAGGAATTGACATTACACTAGTGTTCAGTGTTGTTTAGATATGAACTTATGTTAGCTGATACATGAACTTATGCATTATAAAATTTTATTTGGATAACATGTTAGTGCTAAGTGAAAGAATATTCCCTTTTGTCCTGTATTCATTTATTACATTATGTGTGTATATGCGCACCCTCAATGTTATAGGCCGGAGGTCTGACATTAAAACATTTTTGAGTTTGAGTGTTGTTTGTTGTTGATGATAATAATGTTGTTAACTGTGGCAATGTGTGTGTGGACAGCTCAACAAGCGACGCAATGTGTCGGTGTCGGAGACTGACGACTTGACCATGGGCGATATACAAGAGCCAACAGTGTCCTCCACTGTAAGTACAGAAAAACACAACAACAGTAAAATAAAAAACATACCATAAAACCAATCCCCAACCCAGTATTACTATTATGTGCGATTCAAACAACTTAAAAGACTGATTCATTATGTGCGATTCAAACAACTTAAAAGACTGATTCATTATGTGAGTTGCATATATTCTTAACCCTTTCGCCGCCAGCCACTTTTTAGCCCCCCAAAATACCGTTAAACTTAAGCGGGTAGAGAAAAATAATTATCTGAAATACTGGGAATTCCTCTATGATATTAGGCCTATCCTTATTAGGCCTATCCTTTTACCATTGTGGTGCATAATTGCCCAAAAGGGTTAAGAAAATAAAGTGTGATCTTAGCTGAGTTGCCGAACAGTGTGGTCGGTTCTGTTGCCGATGTGCGGACAGTGTGGTTGGCCATCTACAGAAAAGTACAGTGCAATATATTATGGTGAAATAAAGTGTGATAAACATTAGCTGCGGTTCTGTTGCCGATGTGCGGACAGTGTGGTCGGTTCTGTTGCCGATGTGCGGACAGTGTGGTTAGCCATCTACAGAAAAGTACAGTAATATATGGTGAAATAAAGTGTGATAAACATTAGCTGCGGTTCTGTTGCCGATGTGCGGACAGTGTGGTTGGCCATCTACAGAAAAGTACAGTGCAATATATGTATGTTACTGAAAGCTTTACAATCAATGTGTTTATCCATTTCACCACCAGCCATTTTTTTTTAGCAAAAAATTTCCATTAAACTTACTTGGGTAGAGAAAAAAATCTGTCTGTAATATTGAGGATTCCTCTGTGACATATTGAAAGTAAGGCCTATCCTTACCTCCCAAAATTAAGAGACTAGGGTCTTTGGATAACAGACCCTGATTTGATGCCTTTTAGTAACATGGGTGTTAAATTATTGTGGTGCTAAAATTGTTGGTGGTGAAAGGGTTAAATGATGATTGTATTAATCTTGTTAAATATGATCAGTCTTGAAAACAGGTAAGCAACAAATGTGTGGGAAATTCATTCTAAAAGTGCTAATGCATGGGAGGGGGCGATAGCCCGGGGGCTGCAAACCACGCCCTTCACGAAGAAGTGGATCCAGGAACTGGGTCCATTGTTTGAAAATTGAATGGATAGTTTAAGGCCTAGAAATGATTTACTAAGCATGTAATGCTTACAACAGCGATAAAATGTTCAACAGAATAGTTCTGAAGGGGGTGGGGAGGAGGGGGTCAAGTCACCTGAAAGAATCTGGTTCCCAGCAAATGACCCTATGAAAAACGTTTTCCCCCTCTGAAAGTTTGCAGCATTTTGTTACCAGCATCCTTGGATCCATGGAGAGTGTTCCAGCCTGTATAATAGAAATCGATGATTGAAGTTGACCTTCACTGTGAATAAACATTATCTGCAGTTCCGTTGCTGATACCTTCTGCTTTTTCTGCAGTTCCAGGTCATAATGGGTAAGGCACATATGTTTTCGTTTGTCTTTTTTTTCGGTACAGCCGACACATTCTGATTTCGGAGGAGCTCAAAGGAGAAACAAATATTTTGAAGATTTTTTTTTTAAATGTAGGAGAATGGACCAATAAGTCAGAAAGATAGTAGATGATAGAAAGCAAAGGGAAAAGGCAGAGTCAAAGAGTGCAGATTAGAGGATGCTATAACTTTACAAGCACAGAAGGTGGGGAAACTAGTTTTACGAAAGACCCCGGTATCCCCACGGGGAGAGACTCATGGAGGGGGCGTGGTCGTCCAGCTCCCCGTATGGAGGCACGAGGCATCCATCCACTGCCCCAGTTACTGATACCAGTTCCGTTACCATGATATGGTCCAAGCTCTGTACAGTGTGTAATTGTGCCGCTGGTGCATCTGTGTATATATGCTAAACATTGTCCTGTTGGCTATGTAGAAAAGTTGGTCTTTTTTCTCCTATGTACAGGGCGGTATCAGCAGTGACATGGTCCAAGCTCTGTACAGTGTGTAGTCTGGTGCATGTGTGTATATGCTAAACATTGTCCTGTTGGCTATGTAGAAAAGTTGGTGTGTTTTTTGTACAGGGCGGTATGAGCAGTGACATGGTCCAAGCCCTGTACAGTGTGTAGTCTGGTGCATGTATGTCTTTTTTCTGCTGTGTACAGGGCGGTATCAGCAGTGACATGGTCCAAGCCCTGTACAGTGTGTAGTCTGGTGCATGTATGTCTTTTTTCTGCTGTGTACAGGGCGGTATCAGCAGTGACATGGTCCAAGCTCTGTACAGTGTGTAGTCTGGTGCATGTGTGTTTTTTGTACAGGGCGGTATCAGCAGTGACATGGTCCAAGCTCTGTACAGTGTGTAGTCTGGTGCATGTGTGTCTTTTTGTACAGGGCGGTATCAGCAGTGACATGGTCCAAGCTCTGTACAGTGTGTAGTCTGGTGCATGTGTGTCTTTTTTCTGCTTGTACAGGGCGGTATCAGCAGTGACATGGTCCAAGCTCTGTACAGTGTGTAGTCTGGTGCATGTGTGTTTGCTGTGTACAGGGCGGTATCAGCAGTGACATGGTCCAAGCCCTGTACAGTGTGTAGTCTGGTGCATGTGTGTTTTTTGTACAGGGCGGTATCAGCAGTGACATGGTCCAAGCTCTGTACAGTGTGTAGTCTGGTGCATGTGTGTTTTTTGTACAGGGCGGTATCAGCAGTGACATGGTCCAAGCCCTGTACAGTGTGTAGTCTGGTGCATGTGTGTCTTTTTTCTGCTGTGTGCAGGGTGGTATCAGCAGTGACATGGTCCAAGCTCTGTACAGTGTGTAGTCTGGTGCATGTGTGTCTGCTGTGTACAGGGTGGTATCAGCAGTGACATGGTCCAAGCCCTGTACAGTGTGTAGTCTGGTGCATGTGTGTCTGCTGTGTACAGGGTGGTATCAGCAGTGACATGGTCCAAGCTCTGTACAGTGTGTAGTCTGGTGCATGTGTGTCTGCTGTGTACAGGGTGGTATCAGCAGTGACATGGTCCAAGCTCTGTACAGTGTGTAGTCTGGTGCATGTGTGTCTGCTGTGTACAGGGTGGTATCAGCAGTGACATGGTCCAAGCCCTGTACAGTGTGTAGTCTGGTGCATGTGTGTCTTTTTTCTGCTGTGTGCAGGGTGGTATCAGCAGTGACATGGTCCAAGCTCTGTACAGTGTGTAGTCTGGTGCATGTGTGTCTGCTGTGTGCAGGGTGGTATCAGCAGTGACATGGTCCAAGCCCTGTACAGTGTGTAGTCTGGTGCATGTGTGTCTGCTGTGTGCAGGGTGGTATCAGCAGTGACATGGTCCAAGCCCTGTACAGTGTGTAGTCTGGTGCATGTGTGTCTGCTGTGTACAGGGTGGTATCAGCAGTGACATGGTCCAAGCCCTGTACAGTGTGTAGTCTGGTGCATGTGTGTCTGCTGTGTGCAGGGTGGTATCAGCAGTGACATGGTCCAAGCCCTGTACAGTGATGTTCTGGAGGAACAGGAGGCGGCCACCCAGAAGTTCAGGAAACTGCTGTCCAGAGGTAGGTCACTTGGGGTCGTCACGCGTCCTTGTGCTCGGCATTTCATATTTTAATTGCTAATAGTACAGTGGAACCTCCCTTATAAGACTCCCTCCCACATAAGACCTACTTCTCTGAGACATTGCCCTTCTTTGTAAGTATTAATATTACCTCCTTTATAAGACACCTCCCTTATAAGACCTTATTTTGGATTATTTTTGAATGTCTTATAATAAGGGAGGTTCCACTGTAATATCAATGAAGTATTTATTGTCATACAGACTATGAAAAAGAAACATATGAAGTGAGCATACTGTTTGTGAAGGGTAGTTCTGAGACCATGCAGGAGCTGTACACTGAAGAAGTGTACAGTATTTACTTTTAAAAGAGAAGTATTTCTTGTCATGAATTAATTACATTGAGCCGTTTCTCAATTTCAAAGAGTAAATGTCTAATACTTGTCTTTTTAACACTTTCAACACAGCCCCTCTCGCTGCTCCGTATTCCCTCAGGACAGTCAAGGAGGAGAAATTCCCCCAGGAGACCCGATTTTGGCCCTTTTGGAATAAATTAAAAAGTCTGGAGATCACAGTGACTTTATTTTTGCATAGTGGTTTAGAATTATCTTTAATCTTTTAATTGATATAAAATTTGAAAACCAATTCGTTATCGTGTTTTTAACTGAATGAGTTGAAAGCAGCCACACCACTGTCGGCCTCAAGAAATTATTGCTAAAATACTAGCAGCGTGTCGGCAACGGGCAACTCGGGTGTTGCTAGTATTCTAGCGGCTTGTTGCGGAAAAGTTAGAGTAGTTGGTTTGTGTGTATGTATAATTATTTGTTGTTTTAATTTGATTTGTGCCATGCTATGTGAATAGAAGTGATACTCGTTGGATTGCAGTGATGCAAGCTGAAGATAGCTTAGTCATGGGTGAAAGTAGTTCAGGCATGCTCCTGAAATCAGGATTGAAAAACCTGATAGAAAGAGTCTTCAGGATTGGCCATCTTGTCATCAGGATCCACGGTCTTATAAAATCAAAACTTTCTGCCAACATTGATGGCAGATTAAAACAAGATGATAGACATGTAATTCTAACATCACCCCCACCTGTATCCTGTATACACACACATTGAACATTATTTTTAACGTGGTCACCACTTGAGGATTGGGATGATTCAGAGAACATTGAAACGTGTCATTCTGGGATTGAGACAATGTTTTACTTTCACCCCTGTCCATGTGAGGGTCTGCTTCACTGGGGGTTTTGTTCCATGTACATCAGACCTTGTTTGGTAATGACAATAAAAATATCGAATTGTCAAATTTGTTCTGTGTGCTGCCAGAACCGAACCCGCCGATTGACGAGGTGATTCAGACGGGCATCATCCCCCGCTTTGTGGAGTTTCTGCAGAAGGAGAGCAGCTGGACGCTGCAGGTGAGGTCCAAATACTTTGTAGCCGTTCGTTTCCACACTTAGACCTACTTGGTGCCGGAATGGTCAACATATTGACCAGGGGCAGTGGATGGATGCCTCGTGCCTCCATTTGGGGAGCTGGACCCTGCAAGTGAGCACCGAATGCTTTGTAGACGTTCATTTCCGCACTTAGACCTGCTTGGTGCCAGAATGGTCAACATATTGACCATGGGCAGGGGTAGTGGATGGATGCCTTGTGCCTCCATTCGTGGAGCTGGACGACCCCGCCCCTTCCACGAGTCTCCCCGTGGGGATACCGGGGTGTCGTAAAAATAGTTCTCCCATCTTCTTGAAGTTCTGTGCTTGTAACTTCCTCTAATCTGCCACTCTCTTTGAGTCTGCCTTTTCCCTTTGCTTTCTATCATCTACTATATTTCTGACTTATTGGTCCATTCTCCTGCCTTTTTAAAAAAAAATCTTCCAAATAATTTTTCTCCTTTGAGCTCTTCTGAAATTGGAATGTGTCAGCTGTACACAGCAGGGAGACCAGTGAAAACTGAAAACTGGACACCTATGTACCCTACCCATTATGGCCATATGGCCTGGGAACGCAGAAGAAGAGACCCTGGGTGTTTAAGAGAAGAAGACTTGCTTACTTGGAGCCCTGATGGCTGAGAGAACATTGATGGGCATTGAGCCTAGTATCCGCTTGGTATATATTCTAGGGTTTCTTTTTTAATGTAGATTTTTCTTTTTAAATGTAGATTTTATAATAAAATCTCCAAAGAAAAAGAAAGAAAGAAAAGAAGCCTTCTTCATCTGTATAAAGGCCTTTGTTTGACACCATTGACTAATAATCCCACTGTCTTTTGTCGAGGACCAGAAAAACGATGATAGTGATGAGGATGATGGTGATGATGATGATGATGATGATATGATGAAGATGATGGTGATGATGATGATGATGTGGTGATGCTGAGGTCAGTGATGATGGTGGTGATGATGACGATACTGATGATGATGATGATGACGACAGTAATGTTGATGATGATGACGACAATAATGATGGTGATGATGATGACGATGCCGACGATAATGATGGTGATGATGATGAAGATGATAATGATGATGATGTGATTTCAGTTTGAGGCAGCATGGGCGCTGACCAACATAGCGTCTGGCACGTCCCTACAGACGATGGTGATGATGATGATGATGATGATGGTGATGATGATGGTGATGATGATGGTGATGATGATGATGATGATGATGGTGATGATGATGATGGTGATGGTGATGATGGTGGTGATGATGATGATGATGTGATTTCAGTTTGAGGCTGCATGGGCGCTGACCAACATAGCGTCTGGCACGTCCCTACAGACGATGATGATGATGGTGATGATGATGATGATGATGATGGTGACGATGATGATGATGATGACGATGATGATGATGATGATGACGATGGTGGTGATGATGATGATGATGTGATTTCAGTTTGAGGCTGCATGGGCGCTGACCAACATAGCGTCTGGCACGTCCCTACAGACGATGATGATGATGATGGTGACGATGATGATGATGATGATGATGATGGTGATAATGGTGAAGATGGTGATGATGATGATGTGATTTCAGTTTGAGGCAGCATGGGCGCTGACCAACATAGCGTCTGGCACGTCCCTACAGACGCGGATGGTGATCCATGCGGGGGCGGTCCCCATCTTCGTTCGGCTGCTCAGCTCTGAAGTGGAGGATGTGCAGGAGCAGGTCAGTGGGCCTCATTAAAGGGCCACCCTGACGGATTAGTTTTTGCAAGAAACACGTCGAAATCACCATGAAAACACCATTTACAGAGATCGCAACACTCGCTTTGATCTGGTTTCCTAGAAATCAAATCTGCGATTCCTCCTTGGCGGAGGTGCTGGAAGTCAAATTCTTTCACTGAAAGAGAAGGCGTGTGACGTCTCTTTTGTAATAACGGCCTGGGTTTAGACCAAATTGTTTGCACAAAATTTTTGCAATACAAGCCTTTTTAATTTTTTATTCAGTTTATCTAAACGAGTTTCGCTCACAACAAAGGAAATAGCTTTATTTTTTTATTTTTTACTGCACTACAAAATAGAAAAATCTTCAACCACAATGGGTTTGGCCTCCACCCTCCCCATCCAAAATGGCTTCTCTCTCCGGCATCTCTGCAAAAGAGGAGTCGCCGTTTTGATTTATAGGAAACCAGAGCAAAGTGAGTGTTGCGATCTCTGTAAATAATGTTTTCATGGTGATCTCGACGTGTTTCTTGCAAAAAACTCATCCATCAGAATCCACCTTTAACCCCTTCCCTGCCATGCCCCGTGTCTACCACGGCCACTATGATGTCATTGATGATGTCATAACTTTTGATGTTACAACTCTGGAATTCTAGTTTTGGTTTTGAACAGCCAGGAATGATAACCGTATTTCAGACCTGTTTACTCTACTCTTTTCGAGTAGTATTCAACTCAGTTTGGATCTCTACTATTCAAAATTGAAAATAATGCTAGATTCTACTCATTTTCAGTGAACATTGTTTGATGGTTTAATGAATAAAACTACATATTTTGTACCCAAGCTACTCATTTCGGCTATCCAGACTACGCAAGACTTGTGTAGGGGGTAAACAGGTTTGCATATTTTACGGACTATAACTTGTACAGTATAGGGTGATATTTTTTTTCACAGACTGAGACCCCTGCGCCTTACAAAATGACTAGTAATTTAGTAAGAAAGTATTACAGCAAAATCTGATTTTGGTGTACAATTTGAGGGGTGCGCCTTATAATCTGGTGCGCCTTATAGTTCGAAGAATACAGTATATCTCTTGACCATTTTGTCAGATTGAGTCTTAACTTTTTCTCAACATGTCGTGAGTATAGACGCGACAGTAGAGTTGACCGTTGCCGACCCGTCGTGAGAACGATAGCGACAGTAGAGTTGACCGTTTCCGACCCGTCGTGAGAACGATAGCGACAGTAGAGTTGACCGTTGCCGACCCGTCGTGAGAACGATAGCGACAGTAGAGTTGACCGTTTCCCACCCGTCGTGAGAACGATAGCGACCGGCAAAACTTCCCTGAGAACGCGTCGCGATCATACTCACGACGGTTCTTCTAAAAGTAACTGTGGACGAGTTTTTGGTAGAATTCATGTAGAATGAATTTGAACCCTCCTACGTCGTCTGACACATTAACCAAGTCAGTGACAGTGAATTTTATGGGTTAAATTGTGCACAAAAGCAACTGACCCTCACCTACTTCTTCAGTCACGAGGTTTGCCTGTAAGGCGTGGAACTTCTGTGACGGACAGTGATGCAGCTGTTTTCAACTCATTCAGCTAAACACAAAGTAACGAGTTGATTTTCAAATTTTATATAATCAAAAAGATAAAAGATAAATCTACACCCCTGTACCAAAAGAAAGTCACTGCAATCTCCAATTTGTTAAGAGAATTGATTGAAACTGGCCCAAATTGGGTGTTCATGCCTTCACTGCAGTGTGCTGATGACACACGGAGCAGCCAGAGGGGTGGTGGTGAAAGGGTTGACTGGCCTCTTTTCAGTTGTATGATGAACAAATATAATCACTGTGGGTTTTTTCAGCAGTGAAAGGGTTAACAGTACTTAGTGATCTACAGAGAGGGAACTGTGCTTAGGTTGTGACTGCAAAGGGTTAACAGTACTTAGACATCTACAGAGAGGGAACTGTGCACACTGTACTTAGGTTGTGACTGCAAAGGGTTAACAGTACTTAGACATCTACAGAGAGGGAACTGTGCTTAGGTTGTGACCGCAAAGGGTTAACTGTGCTTAGGTTGTGACTGCAAAGGGTTAACAGTACTTAGTGATCTACAGAGAGGGAACTGTGCTTAGGTTGTGACTGCAAAGGGTTAACAGTACTTAGACATCTACAGAGAGGGAACTGTGCTTAGGTTGTGACTGCAAAGGGTTAACAGTACTTAGACATCTACAGAGAGGGAACTGTGCTTAGGTTGTGACTGCAAAGGGTTAACAGTACTTAGACATCTACAGAGAGGGAACTGTGCACACTGTACTTAGGTTGTGACTGCAAAGGGTTAACAGTACTTAGTGATCTACAGAGAGGGAACTGTGCTTAGGTTGTGACTGCAAAGGGTTAACAGTACTTAGACATCTACAGAGAGGGAACTGTGCTTAGGTTGTGACCACAAAGGGTTAACAGTACTTAGACATCTACGGAGAGGGAACTGTGCTTAGGTTGTGACCACAAAGGGTTAACAGTACTTAGACATCTACGGAGAGGGGACTGTGCACACTGCTTAGGTTGTGACCGCAAAGGGTTAACAGTACTTAGACATCTACAGAGAGGGGACTGTGCACACTGCTTAGGTTGTGACCGTGAAGGCGCTTTTTTTTTTTATATCTTACTCTATGTTGTGTTGTTTAGATCTTGATAAACCATTCCTATTTTTACGATATTTTTGCCACAATTCATGAATTTGTTTTTCTGAATGTGCTAGAAAAATGTTGAATTCCGAAATTATTTGTTCAACACATGTGATTCTGTATTGTTGTCTTTTGTGAAGTGATGTTAGTTGGTGTCTGGTTCTCAGGCAGTGTACCCCCTAGGCAACATAGCGAGAGACAGTGTCAGTGCGTGTGTGTGTGCTGCGTGCTGCATGCATTCCATAGTGACGAGCTGTGTCAGTGTGTGTGTTCTCAGGCGGTGTGGGCCCTGGGGAACATAGCTGGAGACAGCCCAGAGTGCAGAGAGTACGTGCTGAACGAAAACATTCTGGTCCCCCTTCTACAGTAAGTGACATGGTGTAGCGTAGCCTTTGGTTTTTGTTGTTGTTTTTTGGATGCATAGCCTTTTACCTTTGTTTTCTAGGTTTTGCTTTGCCTTCATTTCTTGAGCTTTTTGGAAAATGATTTTGCCAGACAGTGGGTGATAGGTTTATGTTATTGTTTTGTTTTTCCGTGGTAGAATGAGGCTTCAGTGTATACTGAAAATGATGTGCCCTGTCGCATGCACTGAAATGCACCGACTTAAGATGATTGTCCTTGCGTTTCACAAAGAAGTAGTATATAGACGCTGAAGATTCTCTGCCCCTGATTTGTCACTTGGTGGTAGCGGTCGATTCAGTCCTAAAATTATTGCCCTTGCGCGTCGCCAAGGAGTAGTGTAAAACCCTGTTAATTGAACATGATTCACACAGGAAAGGTTGGAGGAGAGAGTTTGGGGCCCTTTTTAAGAGAGTGTTTTTCTTTAACACTTGTAACCCCGATTAAAATGACGACTCTACTCCCTGTAACCACCAAATTAATGTTGGTAAACTGGGCCTGAAATGGGGTACTTTGTTTAAAAAAATATTAAAAAAGAACTACTTGATGGATTGATTTCAAATGTTCAGGATTTGTGTATAAATGAAGAATGTTTAACTTGCTATGTTTTTTTTGTTATGTGATATTTTTGATTTTTTGATATTGCAATTTTAACCCCAAAATACATAACGAAGTGGGTGTACGGGGTTGTGTGTGCGGCTTGGTAGGAGAAAGTAATGGATGTCATGGGCGGAATCAGGCTATAAGGGGCTTAAAAAGTACATCAGTTTAAAAAAAATGTTTTTTTGTGTGTGCGTTTTTCTATAATGAGAATTACTTATCAAAAGACATCAAATGAACATGAAAAAATGGTTTGAATTTTGTGTGTGTGTCTGTATGTAGAATAGACACAAGAAAACAAAGTACGCCTTTAGCAGAAATGTTATTTGATGGGGGTGGTTGTGCCTTTGCTCAAAATCCTGTTGCGAATTTTGTGTTGAGTTGAGTTGGTTCATTCATAGTCATATGTTTACAGGTGATCTTCATACTTCTGTGCATGTGTGTGTCTGTGTTTCAGACTGTTGAGCAAAACAGCCAGTCTATCCATGACGAGAAACGCTGTGTGGTGTCTGTCTAACCTCTGTCGAGGGAAAAGCCCTCCCCCCGACTTCAACAAGGTGTGTCCGAGTGTGTGTGTGTGTGTGTGTGTGTGTGTGTGTGTGTGCATGGGTGCAACTTTTTCCTGGTGTACAAGGATGCTGTTTGAATTTTACTAGAAAAGGAATTTCCTTTTTTTCTTTTTTTTAATTTGTCAAACAAGATCTTTGTGTGTCTACTGTATTTTTTAGATTCTTTAACATAAGGATTTGTATATACCGTGGAAAAGGCAAACTAAAATACCTTCATAAATCAATGTTTTCTTCAGCTGCAGGGGGACATTACCCCTAGACCCCGGCCTTTCAGGTTTTTTATTTTGTGTAGTTGCACCCATGTGTGCATGCGTGTGTGTGCATGCGCACGTGTGTATGTGTGCGTGTGTGTTCTATTTGTGTGTGTGTGCTTGCGTTCATGCATGAACGGAGTGCTTTGTGCATGTGTGTGTCTGAAGGGAAATGTCCATGCCATGACTTGGACCTGTCCACTTTTGAAATCAATTCCGCTTGACCATTTCCGCTGTCACAAAAGTAGATACAGTGTAGTAGACCATGTGATCAAAGTTCTGATGATAATAATAAATGATGATTATGATGCAGGGCTTCTGACGATGATGATGATGATGATGCTGTTACCCTCTTTGGGAGGAGAATGATGACGATGATGATGATGATGGCTGTTCCAGGTGTCCCCCGCCCTCCCAGTGTTGGCGCGTCTGTTGTTCCACATGGACAAGGACTGATGATGATGATGATGATGATGATGATGATGATGATGATGATTGTTTCAGGTGTCCCCCGCCCTCCCAGTGTTGGCACTTCTGTTGTTCCACATGGACAAGGACGATTTGATGATGATGAGAATGATGATGATGATGATGATGATGATGATTGTTTCAGGTGTCCCCCGCCCTCCCAGTGTTGGCACATGGACAAGGACGTTGTTCCACATGGATGATGATGATGATGATGATGATTGTTTCAAGGACGATCTGTTGACATGGATGATGAGAATGATGATGATGATGATGATGATGATGATTGTTTCAGGTGTCCCCCGCCCTCCCAGTGTTGGCACTTCTGTTGTTCCACATGGACAAGGACGATTTGATGATGATGAGAATGATGATGATGATGATGATGATGATGATGATGTTTGAGGTGGCCTGTTTCAGGTGTCCCCCGCCCTCCCAGTGTTGGCGCGTCTGTTGTTCCACACGGACAAGGATGTGCTGGCTGATGCATGCTGGGCGCTGTCCTACCTGTCGGACGGCCCCAACGAGAAGATCCAGTGTGTCATCGACTCTGGGGTGTGTCGGCGCCTGGTCGAGTTGTTGATGTAAGAGTTTAAAAGTGTGTCATCGACTCTGGGGTGTGTCGACGCCTGGTGGAGTTGTTGATGTAAGAGTTTAACAGTGTGTCATCCCCCGCTCTGGGGTGTGTCGACGCCTGGTCGAGTTGTTGATGTAAGAGTTTAACAGTGTCATCGACTCTGGGGTGTGTCGGCGTCTGGTGGAGTTGTTGATGTGTGTCATCGACTCTGGGGTGTGTCGACGTCTGGTCGAGTTGTTGATGTAAGTGTGTCATCGACTCTGGGGTGTGTCGACACCTGGTCGAGTTGTTGATGTAAGAGTTTAACGACGCCTGGTCGAGTTGTGTGTCATCGACTCTGGGGTGTGTCGACGCCTGGTCGAGTTGTTGATGTAAGTTTAACTCTGGGGTGTGTCGACGTCTGGTCGAGTTGTTGAGTGTGTCATCGACTCTGGGGTGTGTCGACGTCTGGTCGAGTTGTTGATGTAAGAGTTTAACAGTGTGTCATCGACTCTGGGGTGTGTCGACGTCTGGTGGAGTTGTTGATGTAAGTGTTTAGCAGTGTGTCACTCTGGGGTGTGTCGACGTCTGGTGGAGTTGTTGATGTAAGTGTTTAGCAGTGTGTCACTCTGGGGTGTGTCGACGTCTGGTGGAGTTGTTGATGTAAGTGTTTAGCAGTGTGTCACTCTGGGGTGTGTCGACGTCTGGTCGAGTTGTTGATGTAAGAGTTTAACAGTGTGTCACTCTGGGGTGTGTCGACGTCTGGTCGAGTTGTTGATGTAAGAGTTTAACAGTGTGTCACTCTGGGGTGTGTCGACGTCTGGTCGAGTTGTTGATGTAAGAGTTTAACAGTGTGTCACTCTGGGGTGTGTCGACGTCTGGTCGAGTTGTTGATGTAAGAGTTTAACAGTAACAACAAAAATACTCCATTGTTGCAACCAACAACAACAAAAATCAAATTTTAGAAAGCTGTCCCTTATTTCCAGTTGTTGGCCTTTCATCAAGATATACAAATATCTACTCTGACCTGAAGACAAATTGGCATGGGTGCAACTTTTCCTGGTATACAAGGATTTCCTGTTTTTGAATTTTACCAGAAAAGGAATTTCCTTTTTTTTTAAATTTGTCAAACAAGATCTTTGTGTGTCTACTGTATTTTTCGAACACTTTAAAATAAGTATTTGTATAAATTGTGGAAAAGGCAAACTAAAGTACCTTCATGAATCAATTTATTCTTCAGCTGCACGGGGACATTACCCCCAGACCCGGCCTTTCAGGATTTTTGATTTTGTGTACTTGCATCCATGAATTGGTGACTACAGGATCAAACGTTTGAGAATCGCTTTCTTAATGATCGCAAAGAAAAAACAAAAATATAAAAGACAGACTACTTCCGAATTTTCGTCTATTGACTTGGGCTGGGAGTGACAAGGACATGATGTCACACCTTTCCTAATGTTATATTATCAGCCGCTGTCATCAAACCAGTGTATTATTCTGGCTAGATTTTGATCCTGGAAGTTTTATAGTAATGCTCTGAAAACGTAGTACAGACAAACCTCTATTTTAAGACTTCCAAAATGTCCGGAAAAATCGGTCGTAAATTGGAGGGGTCGTATGACGGAGGTTTTCACTGGCAGCCGTAGAAAGAAAAGGTTCAACACAGTTCATACTCTCTTCTTCATGCACACATACAATGACATTAAAACTAGATTTGGGTCTTTCCAACTCCATAGGATTGTGCAATCGATATTACAGTTTCACTTTGCCGACTTCTTTTAATCACCTCCACTCTCGTCCAAAGTCAGTGGTTTTCTTTTTCAAAGTCAGTGGTTTTCGTGCTTTTCCTACGCTCTCCGCCATCTTTTCTACAACAAGGGAAGCGACTCCGCTTTCAGGCCCTTGACCGTGGTTGTTTCCCTTTGCTCGAGGTCTATGCAGACGACAGCAACGTCGTAAAAACCAACAAAATGGCGGTCGTAAGTCGCGTTTTAGAGGAAGTCGTTTAAGAGAGGTCGTTTACATAGTAAAATGCATCTGTGCCAACAAATCCGGTCTCAAATGAGAGGTGGTCGCTTAACAGAGGGTCGTAAAATAGGGGTTTGTCTGTAATAATAATATAAAGCATTTGTAAAGCGCATTTCATGCTACACAACTCACTGCGCTTGCACCCACCATTCACACCAACTCGTTCACGCAACAGTACACTATTTATAAAAGCACCAAAATGTGAATAAATCGATAAGCAATAAATAAATAACATGTAAACACACACACACACACACACACACACACACACAGACTTTTTGAAATCCACAAGGACTTCTTCTTTCTTCTTCAGACCTGCCTACCCATACGATTTTTCCGTATTTTGTACACGATTTTGAGCCCCAGTACTGCAGTACGGTAAATGGAAAATTAATACGGCAAAAATTTGAACTTAAGGTCTTCTAAGATCGGTCAAAATCGAGTGTTTTTCGTCATTTCGCATGGCGGTTTAATGTTCTGTACTGTTCCGTTTTGGGGTCTCCTTGCGAAATACAGAATTTTGAGAAAAAGTACGGAATTTTATTTCGTGGAGTACCTAAGAAAGAAATTGGGGGTAGGCAGGTCTGCTTCTTCTTCTTCTGCGTTCCAAGACCATATGGCCATAATGGGTAAGGTACATATGTGTCCGGTTTTCAGTTTTCACTGGTCTGCCCGCTGCGTACAGCCAATACATTCCGATTTCGGAGGAGCACAAATGAAAACAATATTTGGAAGATATATTTTTTTGAAAGGCAGGAGAATGGGCCAATAAGTCAGAAAGATAGTAGATAACAGAAAGCAAAGGCAGAGTCAAAGAGAGGGACAGATGAGAGGAAGTTACAAGCACAGAACTTCCAGAAGGTGGGGGAACTATTTGTACAAAAGACCCCCACAGTGGAGGGGTCGGGTTGTCCAGCTCCCCGTATGGAGGCACGAGGCATCTACCCACTGCCCCAATCCACAAGGACGAAATACACAACCATAGTTGTGGAGGGGAATTACTGACAGAGCAAGAGATCTACAGAAGAGAATAGGCTTTTAACCCTTTCACCGCCAGCCATTTTTCAGCAAAAAATGTCCATTAAACTTACCTGGGTAGAGAAAAAATAATCTGTCGGGAATATTGAGAATTCCTCTGTGACATATTTAAAGTAAGGCCTATCCTTGCCTCCCGAAATTAAGAGAATAAGGTCTTTGGATAACAGACCCTGATTTGATGCCTTTTAGTGACATGGGTGTTAAATCATTGTGGTGCTAAAATGCGACGTTGGCGGTGAAAGGGTTAAGGCTAGTAAGGCTGTGAACATTTTGTTGTAAGGCTTTGGAAGTCCATGCATGCAGATTGTGGTTTGGAATGATGGAAGTGGTGAGCAGTGCGTGATGCGGAGGGTAAGGCTTTGGAAGTCCATGCATGCAGATTGTGGTTTGGAATGATGGAAGTGGAGAGCAGTGCGTGATGCGGGGGGTAAGGCTTTGGAAGGCCATGCATGCAGATTGTGGTTTGGAATGATGGAAGTGGTGAGCAGTGCGTGATGCGGGGGGTAAGGCTTTGGAAGGCCATGCATGCAGATTGTGGTTTGGAATGATGGAAGTGGTGAGCAGTGCGTGATGCGGGGGGTAAGGCTTTGGAAGTCCATGCATGCAGATTGTGGTTTGGAATGATGGAAGTGGAGAGCAGTGCGTGATGCGGGGGGTAAGGCTTTGGAAGGCCATGCATGCAGATTGTGGTTTGGAATGATGGAAGTGGTGAGCAGTGCGTGATGCGGGGGGTAAGGCTTTGGAAGGCCATGCATGCAGATTGTGGTTTGGAATGATGGAAGTGGTGAGCAGTGCGTGATGCGGTCCTCTATGTCATGTTCCAGGCACAATCATCAAAGCGTGGTGGCCGCGGCATTGAGAGTGGTGGGTAACATCGTCACTGGTGATGACAGTCAAACACAGGTGGGTAAAGCAGATGAATAGATAGATAAATATGTCTGTTTACCAACCACCGTGACGTAGTGGTAGCATCATCAGGGTTGCATGTGGGTCTGCCTGAAGCCTCAATTCAGGCAACTTCATGCTGGTTCAGGCAGTGGTCTGCCTGAAGATAGGGCTCTTCTCACGCTCTTTTTGCTCTTAAATTGACCATTATAGCAAGGGTTATGCTGGACAGTTCAGGCAAACTCTTTGGTCACCGCATGCACCCATGCATCATGGACTACTGACTGGGAGGTCATGGGTGTGAATCCCATCAGAGGCGAGAGTGTTTTCGGTCCTGGACCGACTCCTACCCAGAGTGAGTGGCTATGGGCTCAATAGGAAGACTGAAGCCATGCTGTCGAGTTTCATCCACTTAACGGATGCAATTCTGAGAGTGTTGCTTTAATTTCATGACCAACACTACAGGTGTTTGTAGTTCTCGGGCCTGGTTAACCCCTTCACTGCCAAAGTCGCATTTTAGCACCACAATGATTTAACACCTATGTCACTAAAAGGCATCAAACTGGGGTATATTATCCAAAGACCCTATTGTCTTAGTTTTGGGAAGTAAGAATATAGACCATATTGTATATATGTTACAGAAGTATCCCCAATACTGCAGATGGATTTTGTTCTCTACTCAGGTAAATTTAATGGAACATTTTGGCTGAAATATGGCTGGCGGCGAAAGGGTTAATGCCAGGATATTATTATGAAAGGAAGCGTAGAGTACATAGTCTCACGTAGTCTCAGACCGATACAGAACTCCATAGCATCATCATCGTCATAGTCACCGCTCATTCTCATCAATCATCAAAAAGAAAAAGAATGTCTCACATTCTGTGGCCTTTCTCTGCTCTCATGGTGACCTCAGTTTTGATTACCAATCCAATTTATCCCTTGGTGCGTTCGGGTCAAAGTCATGGGGATCAGTGTGTTCTGGGGAGCTGTCAATGGACGGACGTGGTGGCGTCCTTGGAGGAGGACCTCACTCGCACTGACTAAGACATTGTCATCAGTAGGGGGCTTAGTAGGTGGTGTCCTGCGCATGTTATATCAGAACAGGCTCCACTGAACTCCACCAAAGTGACTCAGCAGCAGTGTAGTGTCTCCTCAGTTGGTTGCCTCCTGATGGCCTAACATAGATTCGCTCCCCTTGGACTGCTGGTTTCGGATTCTGCAACTTGAACAAGCTGGGGTGTGGCTGCGAGTTGGGACTCGGAATGAGCGGCGTGGGAGCAACACCACTGTACAGCCCAAAAGATGAGACAGCATAAAAAACAATCCAAAAATCAGCAACAAGGAGTCAGTTATTAACCCCCTTCACTGCCGGAGAACATTTGAGAAACCATCATCTTTATTATAATTTAATGTAAAAGAGACCCGCTAGACTCAATAAAAAAAAAAAGGTCTAGAGACTGACTTGTCTAAAACAAAAACCATCATTCCAGGGCTATGACATCAAAAGGTATGACATCATCAATGACATCACACACCCCCGTAGTAGACACAGGGCCAGGCAGGGAAGGGGTTAATGACATACAGGGCCAGGCAGGGAAGGGGTTAATGACATACAGGGCCAGGCAGGGAAGGGGTTAATGACATACAGGGCCAGGCAGGGAAGGGGTTAATGACATACAGGGCCAGGCAGAGAAGGGGTTAATGACACACAGGGCCAGGCAGGGAAGGGGTTAATGACACACAGGTCCAGGCAGGGAAGGGGTTAATGACACTATTTTCTGTTATGTTCCAGGTAATTAATTACTTGCTCAGCCTTGCCTTCGCCCTGCATCTCCGGAGCAGCAACAAGGAGTCAATTGCTGCTGACCATATCTGACAGTGCATGGGGAAAACAGACATAATGGAATGTTGGACATAAATGAAGATTTTAATTTTTCATGGTGGAGCAAAGATTCCTTGTTAGTACACAGAAAACCGAATTGAGTTATCTTGTCTAGTTTTTATTTTTTATAATTATTTGAAGTTTTGGCATTCAAAATAGATCATTTGCAGAAAATCGGGCATAGAAGATACAATTTTGCCTCTTTGTTTCTATTGACTTGGTTTAGAAAACAAAAAAGAAATCATTCAAAATTGTGGATACTGGTAGAGTGTATAAAAATAGTCATAGATATTCTCTAAATAAAATTTTTATATTTTGGGGGTTGTAAACTATTTTGGGATTCTGCTCAAAACATTTTGAGTGACTTGTGTAGGTTTTTCCCATGCACCATCACATATTGTCTTCCTCATAGATAACATGGTGTTGATTCGTTCGCTTTGTCCACGTAATACTGAGTTGTACGGTGTTGCCCTGTCTAGTTTACCTACTATGCAGCAACAGGGAGTAATGTGTTAATAATAATAGTTTGTGTTATGATTCCAGGTGATACTGAGTTGTTCAGCAACAAGGAGTAATGTGTTAATAATAATAGTGTGTGTTATGATTCCAGGTGATACTGAGTTGTTCAGCAACAAGGAGTAATGTGTTAATGATAATAGTTTGTGTTATGATTCCAGGTGATACTGAGTTGTTCAGCAACAAGGAGTAATGTGTTAATAATAATAGTGTGTGTTATGATTCCAGGTGATACTGAGTTGCTCAGCGTTGCCCTGTCTACTCCACCTACTGAGCAGCAACAGGGAGTAATGTGTCAGTGATAATAGTGTGTGTTATGATTCCAGGTGATACTGAGTTGCTCAGCGTTGCCCTGTCTACTCCACCTACTGAGCAGCAACAGGGAGTAATGTGTCAGTGATAATAGTGTGTGTTATGATTCCAGGTGATACTGAGTTGCTCAGCGTTGCCCTGTCTACTCCACCTACTGAGCAGCAACAGGGAGTAATGTGTCAGTGATAATAGTGTGTGTTATGATTCCAGGTGATACTGAGTTGCTCAGCGTTGCCCTGTCTACTCCACCTACTGAGCAGCAACAGGGAGTAATGTGTCAGTGATAATAGTGTGTGTTATGATTCCAGGTGATACTGAGTTGCTCAGCGTTGCCCTGTCTACTCCACCTACTGAGCAGCAACAGGGAGTAATGTGTCAGTGATAATAGTTTGTGTTATGATTCCAGGTGATACTGAGTTGCTCAGCAACAGGGAGTAATGTGTCATTGATAATAGTTTGTGTTATGATTCCAGGTGATACTGAGTTGCTCAGCGTTGCCCTGTCTACTCCACCTACTGAGCAGCAACAGGGAGTAATGTGTCAGTGATAATAGTGTGTGTTATGATTCCAGGTGATACTGAGTTGTTCAGCAACAAGGAGTAATGTGTTAATAATAATAGTTTGTGTTATGATTCCAGGTGATACTGAGTTGTTCAGCAACAGGGAGTAATGGGTTAATAATAATAGTTTGTGTTATGATTCCAGGTGATACTGAGTTGTTCAGCAACAAGGAGTAATGGGTTAATAATAATAGTGTGTGTTATAATTACTGAGTTGTTCAGCAACAAGGAGTATTGTGTCAATAATAGTGTGTGTTATGATTCCAGGTGATACTGAGTTGCTCAGCGTTGCCCTGTCTACTCCACCTACTGAGCAGCAACAAGGAGTCGATTCGTAAAGAGGCCTGTTGGACCATCTCCAACATCACTGCTGGAAACAGGAATCAGATACAGGTAATATATAGCCCCCCCCCCCCCCCCCCCCCCCTCCCCCCTTTACACACACGCACACACACACACACACACACACCCCGAAGACGGAGTGTGGCTACCCACATGGCAGGGTAATCAAAAACGGGTCACACACGTAATGTTCTCATCCCTAGCTGATGCATTTGTACCATAGCGTTCAAGTGCTTCGGCTGTTGGGATGATGATCCCTGGAGTCTTTTAGTCAGGGTACGACAACAACAACATTATATAGATTACATAGGGTACTGGTGGTGTTTGCATATATTATCAGTTATTGGGATTTGCGAGTGTGATATTGCTTTTATCCTATCTCTCGTGGCTTGCTGTTTATCACACTCGGTCTCCGATATAAACAGCAAGCCACGAGAGATAGGATAAAAGCAATATCACACTCGCAAATCCTAATAACGGATATATACCGATATTTTACCTCTTTCATATAATAATCAAACATGCAACGAAGAAGCGAGACGGCCATGCAATGATGCATGCAGATCTAAAATAATACTAACCACTTCACCGTAGCCAGAAAATCCCACTCATCCACAAATAATATAGTTCTCCAAGTTAGAAAGTCGTGAGCTATTTTGATCTTGCACATTGATACATTATGAAAGGAAACTGATTATTAATCGAAACATAAACCTACTGGAATTTGCTGTATAAAAAAATAGCCTTTACAATGACATAATCTAATTTAATCATACTATACCAACACTCAAAACAACTGCTTTAGCCTAAAACAACCTGGAACCTTACCCTAGCGCATAGCTAAAACGAAAGTGGCCCCAAGGGACTGCACCCATACCGCAGGGAGTAGCGGGAGTGACTCCCCTTACTTCCGGGTATGACGCGCACCCTTGGGACACCGGATATGTCATTCTTGAATTTTCCAGCCATACTTCCACACCTGGGCCTACCCTGCTCCGCCTTTTCTACTCTTGTAGCTTTCTGGTGGGTTTGTTCCTTTTCTTAGCTTGTTCTACTTCTTTTCTTGGGAAGCCTGTTAGTCTTCCTATCGTTATTATTTCATTGTCATTTACGGGGTGTTCGTTTTAGTTCAAATTATTTCGTTCACTCTCTTGTTTGTGTTCGGGGTGGCGTCGGCCATTATGGCTTCTTCCACCCCCTCGGTTCCCACTTCGAGCAAAGCAGTTTCTGCTTCTCTTGTTTCGGTTTCCAAGTCGGATGACCCTTCTTCTCTCGCTAGGGACCCTTTGGGCAGGTTCTCTAAATCTTCTCTAGAGTCCTCTTCAAAATCTTCTCACAAATCTTCGTCTCGTTCGAGCAAACAGTCTCATTCTCAGTCTGTTTCGGTTACACCGGCCAAACCGGTTTCAGAGCCCGCTCCAGTCTCTCTCCCTTCGGAGGTTTCTGCTCCTTCTCCTTTTCCGTTGGACTCGCAGGCTTTTTACGACGCTTTCTTTCGTCACTTGGACTCTTCGGGTTTCAGAGTTCTCCCTGTCACTTCGACAGAATCTTCCTCCTACTTCGGTTCTATGAGTAGGCCAGAGAAGGTTCCGCCAGTTGTCTCTTCGCGTGAGACCGTCACTGGCGCAACCCTCTCTCCTTCGTCTGTTCACAGGCTTGCCTCCAGGAGGCCCTTATCCACTAAGGCCAGCGTCAACCTCAACAGGGATAGGAAATCCCTCTCCACCTCTGGTTTCCGTCCTGTGGGCATGATGTATACGGAACAGAGAGGCTCCCCTCCGGGGAGATTGCCTAGTGACAGAGGTGACTCCTCTGTCACCAGACTGGCCAGTCTGTCAGGCAATCATCCGGTGGTACCTGGGAGGTACCTCCAGGATCGGGAACGGCCTGTTCCCTTTCCTGAGTCCGGGCTCAAATCCTCCACTCATTTTGAGGGAGAAGTTACCAGGACAGTCAAATCGGTCGGTGCGGGGCACCTTCAATACCGATAAGAGTCCATACCCCCCTCCCGGGGGATGGCTCTCCAGTGATCCTGGCACTGGCGCGGTTGGGGCCTCTTGGCAGTCCCGCCGCAACCGGAAAATCGCTTCTCCCGGTTGTGAGACGGTTTCCTCCGGTTCTCCCGGTGTTTACCCGGTTTCACCCGGTATTCATCCGGTTTCTCCCGGTTGTCTCCCGGTTGCTTGGCCAACGCGGACATACCGGGAAAGGGTTCGCCTAGAACCGGAAAATTCCGATGATGAATTTCCGGTTCGTTCCTCCGGTTTGGGTCAACCGGGAATGTCCCGCTCGCACGGAGGGCGTCACGTTCTCCCGGTTCCTGCCGGTGTTCAGAGATCCTCTCACTCCCAACCGGCAGAGCCCTCTTCCAGGCATGGCCCTCCGGTGGTGTTTGACTCTTTGGGCCGCCCTTATCAGAAGCTTCAACGGCCAGACCCCTCCGGGGAATTCTCTGAGTTTCAGTCCGACTATGAGTCGGACATGGAACTGGACCCTCAGTCAGAGGTCCCTCACTCTCACACTGAGCCATCGGTTCAGAATCTTCTCAAGATTTTGTCTCGATCGTGCCCTTACGTGGTACCTGTGCGTTCCTCCCATCAGGAGTCCGCCACTGATCACGCGGTTGGCTCTCTCCTGCAGGCCAAGAGCTCTTTGACTCTCCAAGCCCCCTCCTTCCTGGAGGATTCGGTGGTTAAAGCGGAGTTCACCTTGAGGACCGGCAAGGTCCTTTCGTTGAAACAGATTGCTGAGGCTAATCTGGGGCGTTCTCAGCCGGTCTCGTCTCAGTCCGCTTCCTTTGTGGTACCTGGATTCAGACCTTTCGTCCCCCTACCGACGGAATACCTGCCCTTCCCCTCCGTCTCCAAACCTTCTGCTGAGGAGGTGGAGTCCTTGAGGGGTCCTGCTGCTGTTCCGCCCGTCACTTTCAAACCTTCGGCCTTTAAGTCTCTCGAGGAATCTCTGTCTGGTTCTCTCAGGGCTTGTGGCATGGCCACCTCTCTCGTGCACACCTTGGCGGAGTCTCTGGGCAAATCAGCCTCTGATTCACCCGCGGATTTTCGGTGCTTTGATCAGATAGATGAAGCTTCCGTTGGAGTCTCTCTAGCCCTTTTGGGCAATGTGCTACAGAGCCTCTCTGATGTCACGGCTGGTTTGAAGGTCCAAACCTGTGCCTTGGCCCGGGACTCTTTTCTGGCGCAGAACAGGTCTCTTTCGTCCAGGGAAAAGGAGCGTTTTGCGCTCTCTTCCCCTTCCGGAGTCGGGCATGTTCGGGGAAGAATCGGTTGCCCCAGTTCTCGAGTCCTCTTCAAAGAGGAAGTCGGCTGATAGCCAGGAGGCTATCTATCGGGCCCTGTTGAACCAGCCCCGTGCCCAACCCTTCCGTCCGCAACAGGCCTCTCGCCCTCGTTTTGGCTTCAAGAAGCCCTTTAGAGCTGGGTACGTTCCGTCCCGCTCTAAGAGTGTGAGATACTCCTCTAGGCCTCCTCCCCAGTTTAAGGCCTTGAGGCCCCCTTCCCAGTCTTCTCGTGGCAACAGAAGGCCGAGCCTGTCCAAGAAACAGCTTTTTCAGTAGGTCCCGCACGGCCCCGAGAATCCCTAGGCGTTCCTGTGTCGAGTGTGGATGCTCTCTTACGGGCGTATCCCGCTTGGCACAAGTTTGTGGGCAATGCTTGGATTCTCGGAGTTGTGCGGGACGGCTTTCGGTTCCAGTTCGATCGGGAACCCCCGCTGTCTCTGTCCCCTGTCTCTTTCCCTCCACCCAGCGATCCTGTCCGTTTGGAGATCCTCCAGAAGGAAGTGGAGGGCCTTCTCTTGAAGGGCGCGATTACGATCGTGAACGATCCCAGTCCGGGTTTCTATTCCCGACTTTTCACGGTCCCCAAGAAGACAGGCGGCTTCAGACCGGTTCTGGACTTGTCTCCCCTCAACAAGTTCTCAAGGAAGATCCATTTCAAGATGGAAACGGCGGCCACCGTCAGGGCCTTTGTGCGCCAGGGAGACTGGGCCACCTCCATCGACTTACGCGATGCGTACTTCCATGTGTCGATTCACCCCAGCCGTTGCAAGTTCCTTCGTTTCGTTTGGCAAGGCCTTGTCTACCAGTTCCATTCCCTCCCTTTCGGCCTTTCCCTGGCGCCTTGGATCTTCACCAAGGTTACCAGGGAAATGGCAGCCCTAGCCAGGGCTCGGGGCTTGAGGTTAAAGGTCTATCTCGACGACTGGCTGTTGCTTGCGTCGAGTCGCCAGTTGTCCTCCCAACAAACGGAGCTCCTTCTCAGTCTCTCCACGGTCCTGGGCTTCAACATCAACCAGGAGAAGTCGGATTTGGTCCCCTCTCAGCGGTTCAAATACCTGGGCATGATCTTCGACACCGAGTCGTTTCAGGTTTCTGCCACCCCGGAAAGAATTCTGTCTCTCTCCAACTTGGTGTCAGAACTTCTCACAGCCCAGTCCACCTCCTTCAGACGGCTTCTGTGCCTCCTCGGTCAGATGGAGTCCGTCTCGGGCCTCCTTCCTTTAGGTCGCCTTCACAAAAGGCCTCTGCAACGCGAGGTCCTTGCTCGAGTGCGAGATCAGTCGGATTTCGATCAGGTGGTCCAGTTGGGCACCTGGTTCCGGGATTCGGTTTCTCAGTGGACGGACTCGGTGTGGATGAACAGTATGGTCCCAATCAGTCGTTTGGGGGCCCAGCTGTTCATCTGCACCGACGCCTCTCTCACCGGTTGGGGCGCGCATCTCGACTCCGAAGAGGTCTCTGGGAAATGGACCGAAGCGGAGTCAGAGCGACACATCAACTGGCTGGAGCTGGAGGCCATTCGCCTGGCCCTCCTTCATTTCGCTCCAAGGCTTCACGGCAGGTGTGTGGTGATTTGTGGCGACAATTCCACCAGCCTGTCCTACCTGCGTCGTCAGGGAGGCACAAGGTCCGCTTCACTCTCCCTGACGGCGGAGGCGATTCTGCGGTGGGCTTTTTCTCTCGACATCTCCCTCACGGTCGAGTTTGTTCCGGGCAAACTCAATGTGGTGGCGGACCAGTTGAGTCGCTCGGACCAAATTCTGGCCACCGAATGGACCATTGCTCACCAGGCCTTGTCTCCTGTTTGGAGACTGTGGGGGAAACCCCTCCTCGACCTCTTTGCCACCAGGTTCACTGCCAGACTGACCCTGTATGTTTCTCCAGTCAGGGACCCTCAGGCCTTTGCCAGGAACGCCTTCTCGTTCCCTTGGAAGGGCATGCTGATGTATGCCTTCCCCCCAACGGCTCTCATCCCTCGGGTGTTGGAGAAGTGTCTCCGAGAGCACCCGGACTTGATTCTTGTCACTCCGATGTGGCCCACAAGCCATTGGTTCCCAGAGCTCCTCGACATGGCGCAAGACGGTCCTCTTCCGCTCAATCTCACTCCCGCCACTCTTCTTCAGCCAAGAAGCGGGGTCGGACACCCTTGCCCTTCAAGGCTAAACCTGGTCGCATGGCGACTGTCCGACTAGGCCTTCGCTCTCAGGGGTTTTCCACGCGCACCGTGGATCTGTTGGTCGCCTCTCGGCGTAAGTCTACAAACGATCTGTATGATCTTCGCTGGGCCACCTGGTTTGCGTTTTGTCAGGAGAGAAAATTTGATCCGCTTCGTCCCTCAACGGTTCAGTTCGTGGAGTTCCTCTCTCACTTGCTTAGAACTAGGAACTCTTCCTCTCAAACCTTGTCAGGTTATAGGGCGGCCTTGATTAGCACGATCTCGTTGTCTTTAGGTTCCAAGTTTACGGAGAATCTCTCGGCTTTGCCAGTTTCTCACTTCCTGGACGCTGTGCGCCTCCAAGCCCCGTCCAGAACGGTCCAGTGTCCTCAGTGGGACATCTTTTTGGTTCTGGCTTTTCTCAGGGACAAATGTGAACCCCTGGAGTCGTTGTCTCTTAAGCTTCTGACTCTCAAGACAGTTTTTTCTCATTTCTCTCGCCACTGCCCGTCGCATCAGTGGTTTGCATGCTCTCAGTGGTCTCACCAAGGATGTCCAGTTCGAGGAGGACTTCTCGTCTGTCTCCCTTTCTTTTCTCCCGGAGTTCCGTGCAAAGAACCAGTCTGGTGATGTTTCCTCTCCCTTGGTCTCTATTTCGAGTCTTCGCTCCGTTCTGGGTCCTGATGATCGTGATATCTTCCTCTGCCCCGTTAGGGCTCTTCGTTCTTATCTGGCTCGTACCAAGTCCTTCAGAGGGGCTAAACGTCGCCTGTTCGTCTCCATTAATCCCAAGTACTGCAGCGATGTGGCTAAGGGTACTGTGTCCCGTTGGATCCTCGACCTCATTAAGTTGGCCTATGCCCGCTCGCTGGTTAGGCTACCTGATAACCCCATTCGCGCCCACGAGTTGCGGGCCATCAGCTCTTCCCTGGCGGTAGTCAAGGGTGTCCCTCTTGTGAAGGTTATGGCCTCAGCGTTCTGGAAGTCGCAGAACACCTTTCTTCAGTTTTACCTGAGGGATATCTCTGCTCAGGGCGAAGACGACTCCTTTTCCATTAAGAAGGTGGTCGTTGCGCAGGTCCCGGTCTCCTTGTAGTGTGAGTACCGGTGTTTTTTGTGCCTCTGTTTTTTCTCTGTGTTCTTTGGTATATCATTGACATGACTGTTTGGGGGTATTTATTTGCATATTTTCAGGGATGTTGTACATCTTTCGGGGGATTCTCTTAGGAGTGTTTCCCTCCTTTACTGATATGCTTTTGGGGTTGTTGGTGTGTCAGTTGGCACGCATCACCCTCCACCACGGTGGTAATCTGCAGTTGTTTTGAGTGTTGGTATAGTATGATTAAATTAGATTGGTGGATTTTGATTAATCCTACTATCTATTTAATTTAATACTTACCAACACTCAAAACAAAAAATGTTCCCTCCCAGCCTCCCTCCTGATGCGGGGCTGTAAAATTACATGAATGACATATCCGGTGTCCCAAGGGTGCGCGTCATACCCGGAAGTAAGGGGAGTCACTCCCGCTGCTCCCTGCGGTATGGGTGCAGTCCCTTGGGGCCACTTTCGTTTTAGCTATGCGCTAGGGTAAGGTTCCAGGTTGTTTTAGGCTAAAGCAGTTGTTTTGAGTGTTGGTAAGTATTAAATTAAATAGATAGTAGGATTAATCAAAATCCACCATTCGTTTTACACTGCCACTGCAATCACAGGCCATAGTTATTGTCATTTCGCCAATGACGAACTTTCAATGATGACGTAATTTCAGTGATTGCGTAAGTTCACTAAGATGACGTTTTTGGGTGTCCTGCTCAGAAGGCGCTATTTGCAGTGACACTAACTTGAGGATAGGACAGAAAGAAAACAAAAAAGACCATAAATTATTGGATTGGATCGGATGCACGGATATACATGTATATGTCATTTTGATGTGGACAATATACATCGTTACATGCAGTGATTGACACTAACTTTCTCCGGGTGTGGATCGACATTCTAAGCAATTATTGACGTATGCAATGCGATATACAGTGGAACCTCCTTTATAAGACTTTCCATTATAAGACTCCCTCCCACATAAGACCTTCTTTGAGACATGACCCTTCTTTGTAAGTATTAAAATTACTTCCCTTTTAAGACCTCATTTTGGATGATTTTTGAAGGTCTTAAAAGGGAGGTTCCACTGTATATTGTGATGTTACTATGGTGATGTTACCATGGTGATGTGTTGTTACCGTGGTGATGCTACAGGCGGTGATAAACATTCTGGGGAATATTGACGTCATGTTGTTTGATGTTGACATGTACAGGCAGTTATAGACACCAACATCTTCCCGGTGCTGATAGACATTCTGGGGGATATTGACGTCATGTTGTTTGATGTTGACAGGCGGTGATAGACACCAACATCTTCCCGGTGCTGATAGACATTCTGGGGGATATTGACATCATGTTTGATGTTGACAGGTGGTGATAGACATTCTGGGGGATATTGACGTCATGTTGTTTGATGTTGACAGGCGGTGATAGACACCAACATCTTCGTGGTGCTGATAGACATTCTGGGGGATATTGACATGTTGTTTGATATTGACATGTACAGGCGGTGATAGACATTCTCGGGTATATTGACGTCATGTTGTTTGATGTTGACAGGCGGTGATAGACACCAACATCTTCGTGGTGCTGATAGACATTCTGGGGGATATTGACGTCATGTTGTTTGATGTTGACAGGCGGTGATAGACACCAACATCTTCGTGGTGCTGATAGACATTCTGGGGGATATTGACGTCATGTTGTTTGATGTTGACAGGCGGTGATAGACACCAACATCTTCGTGGTGCTGATAGACATTCTGGGGGATATTGACATCATGTTGTTTAATATTGACATGTACAGGCGGTGATAGACATTCTCGGGTATATTGACGTCATGTTGTTTGATGTTGACAGGCGGTGATAGACACCAACATCTTCCCGGTGTTGATAGACATTCTGGGGAAGGCAGAGTTCAAGACGAGGAAGGAGGCCGCCTGGGCCATCACCAACGCCACCTCGGGGGGCGCCCCAGAACAGATCAGGTAAGGATGGGATATTCTCTGGGTTGTTTTTTTAGGTATATTTTTATTTGCACACTATATAATCCATATTACACATGTCATTTATCACTGATACACGATTTACAAATACACACATTATCATTCATTGCACATTTACTATTACCGGTACATAATCATTCTCCATAATGATTCACTGACTTTTTTTTTCTCTCTCTCTCACTCTCTCTCTCTCTCTCTCTCTGTTGCCCTTTGTCAGTTGTCCTTCCTGGTCATCTGCTGCTGGTGGTATTCAAATTCTTATTTTATTCTTGGTTTTCTTCTTGCAAAAAACGAAGAAAAAAAAAGAAGAAATGTTCTGATCTGAAGCTGATGCACTTGCACCAAAGTGTTCAAGTGCTTCCGCTGTTGGGCTGATCCCCGGAGTCTTTTAACCAGGGTAAGCAAATGAGAAAGAAGAAGAATTTGGCTCAATGTCAGTTGCATTTTTTTGTTTTTTGTTACTTTTTAATATATTGTATGTTCCCTGTTTGTGCTTTGAAGAATATCAGTTATTAGGATTTTGGAGTGGGATATTGCTTTTATCCTATCTCGAGAGCCTTGCTGTTTATCACACGAGGTCGGTGATGATGATGATGATGATGACGACGACGACGACGATGATGATGATGATGACGACGATGATGATGATGATGATGATGATGATAATATTACAGGTTTCTGGTGGAGCAGGGTTGTGTGGGTCCGCTCTGTGACCTACTGACGATGATGATGATGACAATGATGGTGACGGTGGTGATGATGATATTACAGGTTTCTGAGTGGGTCCGCTCTGTGACCTACTGACGGTGATGATGATGACAATGATGATGATGATGACTGTGATGATGATGGTGATGATGATGATATTACAGGTTTCTGGTGGAGCAGGGCTGTGTGGGTCCGCTCTGTGACCTACTGATGGTGATGGACAGTAAAATGATGATGGTGATGATATTACAGGTTTCTGGTGGAGCAGGGCTGTGTGGGTCCGCTCTGTGACCTACTGACGGTGATGGACAGTAAAATCGTAATGGTTGCGCTGAGCGGTCTGGAGAACATCCTGAGGCTGGGAGAGCAGGACTCCAAGTACAACAACGCCGTCAACCCTTACGCCATCATGATTGAGGAGTGCTACGGTCAGTGGGTCATGCCGATTAGGGAATAGACAGTATTCCTATCCCCCGTCAACCCTTACGCCATCATGATTGAGGAGTGCTACGGTCAGTGGGTCATGCCGATTAGGGAATAGACAGTATTCCTATCCCCCGTCAACCCTTACGCCATCATGATTGAGGAGTGCTACAGTCAGTGGGTCATGCCGATTAGGGAATAGACAGTATTCCTATCCCCCGTCAACCCTTACGCCATCATGATTGAGGAGTGCTACGGTCAGTGGGTCATGCCGATTAGGGAATAGACAGTATTCCTATCCCCCGTCAACCCTTACGCCATCATGATTGAGGAGTGCTACGGTCAGTGGGTCATGCCGATTAGGGAATAGACAGTATTCCTATCCCCCGTCAACCCTTACGCCATCATGATTGAGGAGTGCTACGGTCAGTGGGTCATGCCGATTAGGGAATACAGTATTCCTATCCCCCGTCAACCCTTACGCCATCATGATTGAGGAGTGCTACGGTCAGTGGGTCATGCCGATTAGGGAATACAGCATTCCTATCCCCCGTCAACCCTTACGCCATCATGATTGAGGAGTGCTACAGTCAGTGGGTCATGCCGATTAGGGAATAGACAGTATTCCTATCCCCCGTCAACCCTTACGCCATCATGATTGAGGAGTGCTACGGTCAGTGGGTCATGCCGATTAGGGAATACAGTATTCCTATCCCCCGTCAACCCTTACGCCATCATTATTGAGGAGTGCTACGGTCAGTCAGTCATGCAGATTAGGGAACAGACAGTGTTCCTATCCCCCGAGCATGGAGTGTGGATGCCCATGTGGCAGGGTCATCAAAAAATGGTTAACCCTTTGCCGCCAACGTCGCATTTTTGTACCACAATGATTGAACACCCATGTCAGTAAAAACCTTGAATTCAGGGTCTGTTATCCAATAATATTTGTGTTCTTGATTTGGGGAGTTAAGGATAGGCCTTTTTTTTAACCCTTTCGCTGCCAGCCATTTTTCAGCCCCCCAAATACCATTAAGTTTATACGGGTAGAGAACAAAACCAACTGCAAAATTGCGATTTTCTCTGTGAAATGTATTGTATAACATTAGGCCTGACCTTACCTCCAGAAATTATTAAAAAATAGGGTCTTCAGATAACAGGCCCTGGTTTGATGCTTTTTAGTGACATGGGTGTTAAACCATTGTGGTGCAAAAATGCGACATTGGCGGTGAAAGGGTTAAGCATGTAGTAAAGGAATCCCCAATATTTCAGACAAAATGTTTTCTTTACCCAATGTAAGTTTATTGGATAGTTTTGGCTAAAAAATGGCTGGCGACAAAAGGGTTAAATGAAGAAGAAGTTAACCCTTTTGCTCATAATTTGGCCCTTATATTTCATGCTCATTTTGCATTTGTCCAATTTTTTCATGGGGCACAACTCTATTTGCAGCAAAAAAACATTCTATTTTTTTCCGAAAATCATTTGTTCTGGAAAATATTGCAATAGTCAGTACTTGGTAAGAATCCTACGGTTAGTAGTTCATAGGAAAAAATAAATGAAATTATCTGTATTGTTTTGGGGACAGGCATTAAAAAAAGAATACTAATGTCAGTACTGTGCAAAGTATAAAAAGGGTTTCTGAAAACGTAGAGATTGTGCGTTAGACCTTTCAAATCACCGCATAGAATCTCAAACAGAAACTATGCATGAGATTTACCTTTTAAAATCTCAAGTAGGGGGTGAGATGACGTATTAAAATGATGATTTGTGCGTTGACGCAGTGTTACATTTCAGTAAGCTAATGACGCTGCTCCTAATTCAGTGGTCTGCTAGGCCTATCTAGGCTACTGCCATAAGCTGGAGTCACAAACCTAGATCTACTGAAAACTCGACAAGATCGTGCAGTAAACCCTGTCCTTAAAAAGCTTGGCAAGTGTGCAAGAAAACTTGAAAACAAAGAAGGAACAGGTTGTTCTGCAAACTGATGAAAAGCAGAGGTGTGTGTGTGTGTGTGTGGAGGGAGGTAAGGGGGGAGGGGCAGGGGGGGGAGAGGTAACAACATATATAATTTGTGTTTGTTCAAACCAGTGACAAATAAAAAATATAAAGCCAGCCGCCGTGGTGTAGTGGTTAGCGTCGCGGACTAGTGGCTAGGAGGTCTTGGGTTCGAATCGTGGCTTGGAGGTCTTGGGTTCGAATCCCATCAAAGGCAAGGGTTTTTTCGGTCCTGGACGGACTCCTACCCAGAGTGAGTGGCTATGGGCTCAATGGGAAGACTGAAACCACACAGTCGAGCTTCATCCACTTAACGGATGCGATTCTGAGAGTGTTGCTCTAATTTCAAGACCAACACTGCAGGTGTCTGTAGTTCTCGGGCCTGGTTAACGCCGGGATATCATTATGAAAGGAAGCGTAGAATACAACCCTGCCATGCAGTCTTAGACCGATGCGAAACTCCATAGCATCATCATCATCATCATCGTTATCATCGGCCTCATTTTCCATCAATCATAAAAATATAAAAAATGTATCAAATTCTGTGGCTTTGCATGCCCTGCTCTCATGGTGACCTCAGTTTCGATTTCCGATCCAGTCTATGCCTTGGTGCGTTTGGGTCAAAGTCATGGGGATCAGTGTGTTCTGGGGAGCTGTCGGTGGACGGTCGTGGTGGCGCCTCGGAGGAAGACCTCACTCATGCTGGCTCCGCAACTAAGATAATAGTGTCGTCAGTAGGGGGCTTAGTAGGTGGTGTCCTGAACAGGCTCCACTGAACTCCACTGCAGTGACTCAGCAGCAGTATAGTGTCTCCTCGGTTGGTTTAGGAATTTGTGAGCTCGTATGACCTTCCCTCCCCAAGAATTTGTGAGTGCATAAATGGCGTGCGTGTTGAAAAGGTGAGGTGGGTGGGGTTGCGGGTCTGTTTGTCCATGCCTTGATTTTTTTAATTTGAAATGGTGTCAATAATGTGTTTGTGAAAGGGGTGGGTGGGATGAACGGCATGAGCATTTCCAAAAAAAATTATTTTTTATTTTTTTCTTGATTGTTTTCTCTCGTAATATTTGTAAAGCGCTCTGAGGAAGATTTTTTTTATCATCGAAGAGCGCTATAGAAGCTTTATTTATTATTATTATTGGTTGCCTCCTGACGGCCTAACATAGATTCGCTCCCCTTGGACTGCTGGTCTCAGATTCTGCGACTTGAACAAACCGGGATGTAGCTGCGAATTGGGATTCGGAACGAGCGGCCACTGTACGGCCCAGAAGATGGGACAGCAAAAAACAAAAACAACAAAAATAACAACAATGTCAACATTGAACATCGAAAAATAACAAAACGCCTGTCTACTCCTTGTACCAGGGCTTCAAAATAAAAATACAAAAGCGAATCATATAGTAATTTGGCACGGTTGTGTGTGTCTGTGTGTGTGAAACACAAAACGGGCCTTATAACTCCGCCGTTTTTCAACCGAATCGCTTCAAATTTGCTGTGAGCCCTAACGGGGTGATGGCAACGGCAACCGAGGCGGCCGTGTCATTTGCGCAGTTTGGCAAATGCGCGAAACGCGTATCCGCCGGCCTCTCGGCGCCCGTATCTCCGGCATTTCTGGACCGATTGCCTTCAAATTTGGCAGGTAGATGACCGGGGACAATGACTATCGGTTCAGAAACGCGCTCTATGCGCTGCTTCACCTTTTCACAAATAACTCCGCTGTTTCTTAGCCGAATCGCTTCCAATTTGCTGTCAGGCTTGCTATGGCCGGGACAAAGCCTGGCGGGAAATTTGAAGAGAATCAGGAGAGCGCGTCACTCTCAGAGCAGCGCCAACGGGAAACGGGGCCTTATAACTCCGCCGTTTCTTAACCGAATCGCTTCAAATTTGCTGTACTCAGCGTTACCAGTACTTGGCGTTACCGTTACTAGGCGTTACCGTTACTAGGGAGAGCGCATCACTCTCAGAGCAGCGCCAACGGGAAACGGGGCCTTATAACTCCGCCTTTTCTTAACCGAATCGCTTCAAATTTGCTGTACTCAGCGTTACCAGTACTTGGCGTTACCATTACTAGGTGTTGCCGTTACTAGGGAGAGAGCGTCACTCTCAGAGCAGCGCCAATGGGAAACGGGGCCTTATAACTCCGCCGTTTCTTAACTGAATCGCTTCAAATTTACTGTACTCAGCGTTACCAGTACTTGGCGTTACCGTTACTAGGCGTTACCGTTACTAGGCGTTACCAGTACTCGGCGTTGCGCTAGTGAAATTTTAGAATGAGAAAACAAAAAGGTGAAATATAATATGTCACTCTCAACCATCGACAAATTACTAATTAAAATACAATATGCATTTCTCAAAACAGTTACCGTAAAAACTGGACTATAACTTATAGTCCAGTATAAGATGCACCTGTATATAAGCCGCATCCCTTAAATTGACAAAATATTAGGCATTTATTCACATGTAAGCCGCACCAGTTTATAAGCCGCAGAGAAAATTGTATGTGCACAAACCAACACAAACATAGAAATTCTCATATCAGAACATAGGTATTTAATGTTCTCGGACACTTTAAACATGAGATTTGAATCTACTGATGACCAAAACCAGTTTTGAGTCTAAAGAAGCTCAAAATAGGCTGAAGAATGTGGTCAGAAACAGATTTAATCATACTGATAAATGTAGAATGGAAAACAAATCCACAGATAAGCCGTGTCAGTCTATAAGCCGCATGGGCCAAAGTTGAGGGGGAAAGTAGCGGCTTATAGTCCGCATTTTACGGTAAGTGAGAAAATGAAATTTTACAGTTACAAAGTTTCTTAATTTTAGCTGCTTCTGAAATAAATTTTGCTATTGCTTTTCTTGTGTTTTCATTTTCAGATAGCAGCAAAGCGGAAAGCTCGTTTCGCCTTGCTGTTTCCGAATTCAAAAAACGTATACTTTTTCTGAAGTTCATTAAATGAGCTACACTGAATCAGAAAATGTATTCCGTCATCTAAGAGGGAGAAAGGAGAGGCAGATGGAGAAAGAGACGAAAAATGTTCACTCAGCATTCATGGCTTTCCTTTTTCGTTAAGAGAAAAAGAGAGAGAGAGAGAGAGTTGCTTTGCATATGCGCTGTTGGTGGTTGGTGTCACTCTTGAATCTTGTTTTTTGTTATCTGTTGATGAATAATTGATTGTAAAGCGCTTTGGGCTCATCTGAGGTAAAGCGCTATATAAATGTACTGTTATTATTATTATTATTTCCAGGCCTGGACAAAATCGAGTTCCTGCAGAGCCACGAGAACCGCGAGATCTACAAGAAGTCGTTTGAGATCATCGAGCGCCACTTCAACACGGACGAGGAGGACAAGGAGCTGGCCCCGAACATGGATGACAAGCAGCAGCACTTCCAGTTTGCCCCGCAGCAAGAGGCCCCGTCAGGGGGCTTCCAGTTTTGATGGAAAATCCAGCAAGAGGCCCTGTCATGGGGGTGTTCCGATTTTGTTTGAAAAAAAACCTGTAAGAGGCTCCTTCAAGGGGGGGGGGGGGGGGGGGGATCTCTTATAGTTCTGAAAAAAAAAGAAAGATCCACCATGACGCCCCGTCAGGGGGGTTCTAGCTGTCATGAAAAAAGTTAGCAAGAGGCCTCATCAGGAGGTTTCCAGTTCTGATGAAAAATGATGATCATCCCGTTTGTCTTAGCAAGGAAAGGTCATTTAGCTCCTCATAATGGTTTGTTAGAGAGTTTCCCAGTTGTGATTGAAAATAAATCAATTATGTGACGATTGTCAAGAATCTGAGGCAGTGTTATGTTTTGTTTGTTTTCGTACCCTGGCTAAAAGACTCCAGGGATCATCCCAACAGACGAAGCACTTGAACACTATGGTACAAATGCAACAGCTAGGGGTGAGAACATTACGTGTGTGACCGTTTTTGATTACCCCGCCACTTGGGCAGCCACACTCCGACTTCTGAGGAGGGCAGTGTTATAATAAGGGTGTTTCCCCCTGCCTTTCTGGTCCATTCTCCCGCCTTTTTTCAAGAAACACTTTCAAAAAGATTTCCTCCAGCCCAAGTGTATTGGTCTTTAAAAAGAGGATGTCACATAGGCCCACACAAAGAAGTTCCACCGGGGGTGGGGGGGATTCCTCATTTGATCAATTGCTGTGTTCATCTTGCATTGAGAGAGGAAAAAAAAAATCAGTCAGTATCCATTGAAATCTTCCAGTTTGAGTAAATCCACTATTGTTAGGATTGTCTTTTGCCGAAATATAGCGTAAAAGCGTTGGCGATCTGACATGTTGGGGGGAGAAGAGATCAGGGCCGAGGGAAGAAATGTAGATAGTACCATGTTTTTCTGACTATAAGGCGATACATTTTCCTCAAACTAACGCCCCTGCGCCTTATAATGTGACTGATAATACAGCAAGAAGATAGAACAATGTCTGGATCTTATAGTCCGAAAAGTAGGGTAAAAGCCCTTGTTCTAGGAAAAATCGATGTTCTCTTCAAGTCACTGATAGTATTACTGCCAGCGTTGCTGGTTGAAATGTGAGCGCACAGCGCGGGCTGTGATCAGCATTTTTGTTGTTGTTGGTTTTGCGTCGTTGTCTTCGTGAGTTATTTCTGCCAGCGTTGCTGGTTGAAATGCGAGCGCACAGCGCAGGCTGTGATCAGCATTGTTGTTGTTGTGTTGTTGGTTTGTGTGTCATTGTCTTTATGAGTTGTTTAGTGCGTTGTGGATGCAGAACTGTTGAATGCAGTGGTATGATACTGTGAAAAGAAACTCTACGGAGAGCTGGACAACAGAGGGTCTTCAGAGAAGAACCCCCCCCCCTTTAATCGACCTTCCCCGGGAAGACTCGGTCTTCAGGAACATTATCCTTAAGAGCTTAAGCTCATAGGACATAAATCTCATCATCACCTCAATCGACCTTTCATTGTCCTGCTCTCTGTAGAGTTTCATGGTTTGGGTAGCGTGTTTGTGGAAAAATTGGTGTTGAGTGTAATGGTACAGTTTAGACGTGTGGTGCGATTTCATGCTTGTGTTGTGGCGAGAGAAACGTGTGACTGAACTTTAAGGTGGTTTTGCCTCTAAGCAAAGGATCTCCGCTTTCATATAGAAAATTAAGAAGAAGTGTGTGTGTCAAGTTGAGGATAAAAAATAATAAGCTTCACAGCTATTTTACATCCTCTGTGTGTGTGCGTGTGTGTGTGTGTGTGTACATATGTGTGTATGTGTGCATGTTTACATATGTGACATGCATGTAAAGGTGTATGAATGCATATAAAAAAGAAAAATGTCCCATCGTCTATTGGCCGTAGGTTCATCGAATTAATCCTACACCATGGTTAGGGCTGTGTGTTTGAAAGGAGAGCCCAACCCTCCCCTTCCACCGCCTTCACTGGCCCCAAACGAAGCCATGTAGACGTTTACAGCTGTATTGTTAATACATTTGCCATCTAAGCTCCATTGAGACAACGCGTCGCCCATAGGGTTTAAGCACCTCTGGTGTTTCACTACTTCTTGTCTTAACCTTCATGCGTAAAAATGCTGAACCTGGGTATGTACTGATCTCTGTTGTGCCTAGTAGTACATGTAGTGTGTGTGTGTGTGAGAGAGAGAGAGAGAGAGAGAGAGAGAGAGAGACAGAGAGAGAGATGAATATTGCAGCTGTTAGGTTTTTGTTTTTGTTTTTTAGAAATTGAATTGGATCATGAAAAATGCATGTGATCAACGACGTTGTAAGTTTAAAAAATTGTTGCGGTGTAGAATTGTGTGTCTATCTTGTGTGTCTGATTACTGTCCATTGAAATTTACCGTGGCTTAGAACAGGTCTTTGTTTTTGGTCTCTGTGCGTGATTAAAGTAGATGGAATTTGTCTTCTTCTATCGCTCAGACAATTTCCTGTCAATTATGAGCACAGATGCGTCATGCTGCCGTTATGCGCCTAACTGAGAAATAGTTTGGCCCAGCAAGTCCGACTTCGGCTGGAGGAAATCTTTTTTGAAAGTGTTTCTTGAAAAAAGGCAGGAGAATGGACCAGTAAGGCAGAAAGATAGTAGATGACAGCAAGCAAAGGGAAAAGGCAGAGTTAAAGAGAATGCCATGTGCAACAGTAAAGTGCAACTATTGCTGGGAGCCAGTTTTCTGGAGCCAGTGTTGGACCAGGCCAAACAAATCCATGGCAACAAGCTACTCCAAACCGCCAAGCTGACGACATCCTGGTACCTGGCCTTCCGGTGCATGATTCTTCGAGGTCGTGAGCTCAAAAGGAATGGAGGACGGCAGGGCTCCCAATCATCCTGCAAAACAAGGGGTCCCAGGGACTCCTTCACATACATTATAGAGGGTCCTAGAGGTGGGATAGAGGGTCCCAGTGGCTTTGTGAATGCTAAAAAGAAATTTTCTAGTGCATCCCTGGGACCCCCTCAACATTGTTTTAGAGGGTCCTTTGGCATTTTAGTACTTCATAGACCCCCAAATGGTGGTCCCTGGGACGGCTTGCACACATCCATTGTGTTCAGCAGACCACCATACGGCCCAACAGTGCTGGACAAGCCAGTTGACCATGCGCCGACATGTGCTAAGCTCCAACCAGCCCTCAAAAAGGACAAGCCATCTGCCCTTCTCCTGGCTTGTCTGATCACAATGTGAAAGTGAGTACAAAACATCTATGCCTAAGTGAATTCTATTGGCTGAAAACTATTTCCTTGGCAACTCTTGTAGTATGTGAAGAGTAAGAAAAGATCTTCAAATAGGAAAGTAAACTTAACTTCAACAAGGGAAGTAATCCTAAGTTAGTCATGCTTGGTTCTAGTTCACAAATATTAAAGCAAAGTAAAATATAATTTCCTACAATCTACTTTCTATATTCCCATACCTCCAAATACTGTCTAATACCTACTCTAGCACATAGGCAGGACTTTTGTGACTAGCGAGACCTGATCCCTGGGATGGGTTGTTATGGCTTTAACTCCTCCCTCTGTCTGGATCCAGCAGTTATCACATATCACCGGCTTTCTACTGAGCTTGCCATACTGCTTCTGTTGACACTCCACGTATCGATGATGATTGTCTTATGTGTGTGTGTCAAGTCAAGTCAAAATGATCTTTAATGAGGATAAAAGAATAAGCTAGAACAGCTTTTTTACATCTTGTCCTCGTGTGTGTGTGTGAGTGAGGGAGGGAGAGAAGAGAGAGATAAAGTGTGTGAGAGAGAGTGAGAGAGAGGGGAGGGGAGAGAGAGAGTGTGTGTGTGTTATTGTGAGTGAGTGAGAAAGAGAGAGACAGAGAGTGTGTTTGTGCGAGTGAGTGAGTGAGAGGAGGAAGAGAAGAGAGTGTGTGTATGTGAGTGTGTGTGTGCATGCATATGTGCATATTTACATAGTGAATTTATTTTTGTGTGGGAATGACTTCAGCTGCTGCCATTTTCTTTGTTTTTTCCACAGAGCAGTTAGCAGGTTAGGGTTTGAGGGGAAACGTTTTGGTAAGAATGTACTTTGGGTTTTGTGTGTTTCCATTTTCTTTGTTTTTTCCACAGAGCAGTTAGCAGGTTAGTGTTTGAGGGGAAATGTTTTGGTAAGAATGTACTTTGGGTTTTGTGTGTTTCTTTTTGGTTTTTCATTTTGTACACGTTTTCCCCCTTGTTCTTGTAGTACAGAGTAAACCTATATTATATGTTCTTTGTCGCCTTGATTTAAGGCTGTGTCAGACCAATTGACATAGGCTAGAACACCAAGGCTACATCAAAATGTTGCTATGTCCTGCATAGTTATGCGGGGATTGTCTTTAGCCATGACAAGCTCCTAGCATAACATCATCAGTCTCCCAAATCCTGCAAAGTTGGAGTGTAGCTGCCCACGTGGCGGGGTAATCAAAAACAGTCACACATGTAATGTTCTCATCCTCAGCTGGTGCATTTGTACCATAGTGTTCAAGTGCTTCCGCTGTTGGGATGATCCCTGGAGTCTTTTAGCCAGGGTATGACAACAGCACCAT
>CM065690.1:56468537-56486037 GCA_017654935.2 Phymorhynchus buccinoides | reverse complement strand
TTAATATAAACTGTCACAGTGTTCAGATAAATGTTTTTTTGCATACATGTGCATACAACCTGTGTTCATCGCGAAGTTTGCTCCAATGTCAAGGTCATTGGCGGGGACTCTTTGCTCGCTCTGCTGACTATTTTAATGCCACTGCTATTTCGTTGTAATTTTCTTTCATTATTGATGTTCATGTGTCAAACATTTGCATTACGTTGGCCATACTATGTATGTCTGGCTTTGATTAAAACAAAAAAATACTGTAATTTTTTCCATAAATACTTCTATATACTTCAACATTGTTTCCGTGGAATGGCCTTGACTTTGGTGCACTTTTTGCGAGCAATCAAATGGAAAAGGTAGGATGGGGAGTGGTCTATGTATATCAGATTTTTTTGTTTTTTTAAATCCTTTCCTGTTTTTTCCCCTTCTTCTTTTGACTTGTTTTGGGAGGTACTGACTATCAGAGAGACTTTGAGGTGAGACCTGCAGTATTCTGTGCATGTGTTTGTAGGATTGAATGAAAACTTTGACTTTTTGCGTGTATGTGGGTGTGCGTGTTAGTTTCATTTTTGACGTGTGTGTATGTGTGTGTGCGCGTGGGGACATGTGTGTGTGTGCAGGCTTGTGTGTGTGCATGCATGAATGTGTGAATGTGTGAACAACATACAGACTGTTCTTGTGTGAAAGGGTTCTTAGCTCTATGGTTGGTCACAGACTGAACTTATACTGCCATAATAACGAACGACAAATATGACAAGGTACTGTATGCAAGATGTGACTGCCTTTGGTTTTCAGTTTACTGAATGGACAGCAAAGAGGGTGAGAGAGATAGAGTGAGAGAGAGAGAGAGAGAGAGTGATCACTATTCCCAGCATTGCTTGATTTTGTTTCTTCTTGACTGATCATGTTAGCGACTGCCACCCAACTATATACTATGGTAGCAGTGTGAATCGTGCGACTTTGAATAGATGATGACCTTGCCCTTGAATAATTTACCACTGATGATGACTTTGGCCACAACTGTATGACCTTGACCTTGTCTCACTCCGCGTGGCTGCCAACGCGCGCGGCGTGCATTCCACAAAACTGTGATGGTGCTACTACTACTGTTATGGTCAAAAGACAAATTGCTATTTCCCCCTCTTTCCCCATGGGAAACACAGTGATAAGCTACTACGGTAATAATATGACTTGCACATCACTGTGTGTTGCCATGGGAAAAGAGGGAAACATAGTAACTTTGTTTTGCGACCATTACATGGACGACTAGGACTATGCTGCAAGTGTAGTTTATGTGACTGATACTACTATCACTGCTACTGCTAGTCTTCTACTACTACTACAACTGCAACTTTGACTACAACTGATAGTACGACTACTGCTACTACCACTACTACAACTGCTACATCTACTACTACTGCTACTGTACTATTCTGTCCATGTTTACCCGTTTTGACTTCAGGGAGGGTGGGAGGTGGGGCAGGGAGGGATGGGGAGGGGTACACAACAAAGTCCCGAAATGTTCGAGGGCTTCCCACTCAACTGTCTATTCATCTGGGTTTTTTATGTTGGTCTATGGTTGATTTTGATTTCTTTTCTTGTTATATTGCTGCAATTCCTTGGTTTTGATGGGGGGGGGGGGGGGGGGGGGGGGGGAAAAGGGGCAGAGAACAGATTACGCTTACATGTAATTCACATGAACAATGTACAAACCTCGGCAGTTTTGTTTTTTGCTCCTCCTCAACAGATTGTGATATAATGAAAATCATTTGCAAAGAACATGATGTCAAAAAAACCCAACCTTAAGCAAAAACAAAAACCTTTACAGAAATGAAGAAAACAGAATTTTCGAATGTGGTGCTGTTTGGTTTGTTGTGTGGATGCGACAGTTCGCTTTTTGTCTTCAGAATCTTTTCCTTTCTTTCTCTTTTTTTGTCTGTCTGTCTGTCTCTTTTTCTGTCTCTATCTGTCTCCCTTGTTTTAATTCCTCTCACATTCCTCTTCTGTGTTGCCTTTCCTTGGAATGCCTTACCTACTATAAGATTAATTAAATTAGCACCTAATTTAAGCTTGTTCAAAAACCTACTGGATAATGATCAAAATTAATTTCAACATTTTTAAATTTCGATGAGTAAGTCCATCTTTGTCATTAAATATATTCCAAATTATGTTAGGAAAATTCTAAGCAGACCACTAATTTAAACAAAAAACCATAAGAAATGAAGAAGGGGCGTAAAAGGGTCGCGAGGCCCATATCAGCCCTAACTACTGTTACAGTGAAACCTCCCTTATAAGACCTTCAAAAATCATCCAAAATGAGGTCTTATAAGGGAGGGGTCTTATAAGGGAGATAATTTTAATACTTGCAAAGAAGGGCAATGTCGGATGGAAGTTCAGTTTAACGTCGCGTATCGGCTTTCGCCATGTATGACGGGCTGAACAAACCAACCAGGGTATAAACAAAAATTTATGTTCCTGAATCACTGTCTTAGCCAAAAGGCCGAGAAGCGATCAGAATTCATAAGGGCAATGTCTCAGAAAAGTAGGTCTTATATGGGAGGGAGTGATATACTGGGAGTTATAAGGGAGGTTCCACTGTACTATTACTTTTCCTGTTGTACGTTTCTGATTCAAGCCAGTCTTTAAAGTAGGCGTCACAATACTCAAATGGCCTTCATCATTGGCTGACATTGGCCTGTAGAATGGACCAACAGTAATGTGAGAGCTGGACAAACGATTTTCTACACTAATGGAAAATCATGGTACAGCTCAAGTCTTTAGTAGAAGGCTGACTCTATTTGGTGTTTAGTATATTCTAGTCACAGAGACTTATCTGTGAAATTCAGGCTGCTCTGCCCCGGAGAGCGCGTCGCCGCAAGTGCAGCGCCTACCCAATTGGGTTTTTTTAAATTTGTTTTTTTGGGGGCACAGGGTGAGGAGGGGGTGTGGGCACACTTGGAAAACCTAGCTATTGTTCATACCAGGCAGCGGGATTTCTCCCTGCTCTTAACGACTTTTCAACTGCCCTGGGATTTTTACGTGCATAAAGTGCACGCATTTAGACTAGCTTTAAGTCCCCATCCGAAGGACTCGACGTTCAGTTCAATTTTCCTGTCAAACTAGAAAGAAAGGGCGAGGCCGGGATTCGAACCCGGGTCACTCATGCTGCAGTCACGCACTACATTTGGCAGGCGAATGTCTTAGCCACTCTGCCACCTTTCTCCATAACTATGGGGTATTTGATCTTATGGACCCTACATTATCTATAGGCCCTATGGTATCCATGATCTTATGGACCCTACATTATCTATAGGCCCTATAGTATCCATGATCTTATGGACCCTACATTATCTATAGGCCCTATAGTATCCATGATCTTATGGACCCTACATTATCTATAGGCCCTATGGTATCCATGATCTTATGGACCCTACAAGGAAACTTGATAGTGCAGCCCTATAGGGAGCGAGCAGGTAAGTTTACTATTATCTATAGGCCCTATAGTATCCATGATCTTATGAACCCTACATTATCTATAGGCCCTATAGTATCTATGATCTTATGGACCCTACATTATCTATAGTATCCATGATCTTATGGACCCTACATTATCTATAGGCCCTATAGTATCCATGATCTTATGGACCCTACATTATCTATAGGCCCTATAGTATCCATGATCTTATGAACCCTACATTATCTATAGGCCCTATAGTATCCATGATCTTATGGACCCTACATTATCTATAGGCCCTATAGTATCCATGATCTTATGAACCCTACATTATCTATAGGCCCTATAGTATCTATGATCTTATGGACCCTACATTATCTATAGTATCCATGATCTTATGGACCCTACATTATCTATAGGCCCTATAGTATCCATGATCTTATGGACCCTACATTATCTATAGGCCCTATAGTATCCATGATCTTATGGACCCTACATTATCTATAGGCCCTATAGTATCCATGATCTTATGGACCCTACATTATCTATAGGCCCTATAGTATCCATGATCTTATGGACCCTACATTATCTATAGGCCCTATAGTATCCATGATCTTATGGACCCTACATTATCTATAGGCCCTATAGTATCATGATCTTATGGACCCTACATTATCTATAGGCCCTATAGTATCCATGATCTTATGGACCCTACATTATCTATAGTATCCATGATCTTATGGACCCTACATATAGGCTATAGTATCCATGATCTTATGGACCCTACATTATCTATAGGCCCTATAGTATCCATGATCTTATGGACCCTACATTATCTATAGGCCCTATAGTATCCATGATCTTATGGACCCTACATTATCTATAGGCCCTATAGTATCCATGATCTTATGGACCCTACATATCTATAGGCCCTATAGTATCCATGATCTTATGGACCCTACATTATCTATAGGCCCTATAGTATCCATGATCTTATGGACCCTACATTATCTATAGGCCCTATAGTATCCATGATCTTATGGACCCTACATTATCTATAGGCCCTATAGTATCCATGATCTTATGGACCCTACATTATCTATAGGCCCTATAGTATCCATGATCTTATGGACCCTACATTATCTATAGGCCCTATAATATCCATGATCTTATGGACCCTACATTATCTATAGGCCCTATAGTATCCATGATCTTATGAAATTGTTGCAGCCAACCGGATTGGCTGGCCTTTTGGGACCTTTCCTTATGCCAGCAGTCCCCAAATCCCTCTGGCCGAGAGAGTGGGGATGTATCCTGGACAAGGCATCTCCGATAAACAGTTTTTAGCCCAGTCCATCAGAATAGCAACTGCCCCCTCTTCTATCTGGCAGTCATAGTCGGAAACGACAGATACATGATACACATGCAAATGCATATGCACACACAAAACACACATTTGCATACATAGATGGAGAGAGAGAAGAATAGTGAATGTGAATATAAATGCTTGATTGTAAAATGAGGGATGCGGACGGACATGGGCCCAACTGAGGGGGGTCGCCCAGAACAGAATCTGTTGGCGTGGTGTTGTTGCGGCCCTATCCAAGGACTCGAGGAGTCTACAGGAATAAGTCCAGGAAGTCAAAATGAGAGGGAATGTAGAAAGAAAAAATGCCCATAGTAATTATAGCCTGGTAATATTTCGGATGACCAATTAAAATGAGAGAATGAATGAATTAATTAATTTTATTCATAGAGGGTAATAGAGTAAGCAATAACATGGTTTTTTTACATCCAGCCCTCTGACAGCGAAAGGCTGTCATTCTTGAGGGCACCCAGTCAGCCTACATCAGTGTGAAATCAGGTATGCCACAGGGATCAGTGCTAGGCCCATGCCTATTTCTGGCATACATAAATGACTTGCCAGAAAAAAATGTCTTTAAATGTGAGGCTCTTTGCTGACGACACGGCAGTCTACAGGCTCATCTGCTCAGGGGAGGACCATGCCTGCTTACAGAAAGACCTCCAACGCCTTGAGGAATGGGAGAAGAAGTGGGACATGCAGTTTCACCCTGGGAAGTGCCAGACTCTGCCTTTCACCCGCAGCAGGAAGCCTTCGCACCACCCGTACCAACTGCATGGACACACCTTGGACACCGTCTAAACAGCCAAGTATCAAGGTGTCACCCTACAAGCAACTGGCAGCTGGGATGTCCATGTGAACACCATTACGGCAAAGGCCAGCCAGACACTTGGCTTCTTTCGAAGGAACCTGAAGATAGCCTCCACTGAACTGCGAGAGAAAGCCTACATGGCATTTGTCAGACCTCTCCTTGAGTTTGCATGCATGGTCTGGGACCCCTTCACTCAGAAGAGTATAGACAAGGTGGAAGCAATCCAACGCAGGGCTGCCAGATTTGTCTTAAATATAATTATACCATAGGACAGCCAGCGTTACCGACATGCTACAGAGGCTCAGATGGAATCCACTGCAGCAACGCCGACAAGCCACCAGACTCACCTTGCTGTGTAAAGTACTCAATGGCATGGTGAGTGTGAACAGGAGCAAAGTCATACCCCAGCCAGAGCGGCAACGCAGGGGTAATTCACAACAGCTCCTCATCCCCCAGTGACAGTGTCGGACGCAGTACCGTCAAAGCTCCTTTTTTCCACGAACAATCACCTGCCAACACCCGCAGTGGAGGCCAGAACTCCAGAGAGTTTCACAGCCGGAGTCTGGAAGTTCCTCAAAGGACACCCGCCTGCTGCACCTGCTGCGGCTGGTGGCCCCACCCAGGGGTCATCAGTCTAATCAACCAAGCAAAAGCCCCCCCCTCCCCCCTCTCCCCCCCTCCCATCCCCCCCCCTCTCCTGCAGATTCCCATCAAGCTAGGCGTTTTTTTCATTTCCTTTTGTCTGTCCTCTCTCCTCTTTCTTTAATCTTCGGCCTCCTGGCCCTTTCTTCCGGCATATGTGGATGAACCTCCCCGGTTCCAGTGGCATAATAATCATTAATAATCAGTGTGTTGATTGTGGCTACGTACTGCAAAGAAGAAGAGAGAAGAGAGAAACATTTGAAAACATTGTTTATTGAGGGAAAAGAATAAGCACACAATGGGCTTGTTTACATCTTGCCCTCGAAACAAAAGAAGAAAAGCATGATTAAACTTCAATTAATGAACAAAAGCAACAAGGGGTAAAAAACAACCCAACGCCAACAACTACACATTCATACACCCATCCACCCCTCTCCCCCTCACCCACCACCAACCTCGCACACAGCACAGTAATCATATGAACTATTCTATATAAATTGAATTCACAAGAATCAGGAAAATACATTGTGGAGGAAGAAAAAAAAATAAAAAAAAAATAAAAAAAAAAAAAACACACACCTAAAAAAAAATCAATCTAAACAAATGTAATGAGTATGACATCATCAAAACACAAGGAATTACTTTCTTCCTCCTTCTCCCCCCCCCCCCCCCCTTAAAGTGAACAAAAAACAAGCAACAACAAAAACCTCATGTTTAGAAACAAGATTTATGTACAAATTAACCATGTCATGAATAAACGTTTAAAACAGAAGCTACATAAGAGATTAATATGTTATGTTGTTTATATGTTTGATCATAAGGTGCTTATGGTAGTTTTTCTTGAAAACATTGAGACTTGAATGAACATTAAAAGAAGCTAAAATCGTATTCCACACTCAACAACCGCCCCTTATACACTCAAGTTTCAAATACAACAGACTAGTCTTGACATGAGATCAACTCTTGGAAGAGGTACTTTGATTTTAGGAACATTGCATTATTAAATCAAACTTAATTGTGTTTAACATAGAATTTTAACATGCATACCTTTATACATGACAGATCAAAACAAGAGATGCGCAAAATATTCATGAGTTAAAAAGTAAACACATGTAGGCATCATGGTAAATAACAGTGCAGAGGCAGAGAGAGAGAGAGAGAGAGAGAGAGAGAGAGAGAGAGGAGAGAGAGAGAGAGAGAGAGAGAGAGAGAGAGAGAGAGAATACGAGAGAGGGTAGAGCTACAATAGCTTCTTTACACCTTGCCCTCTCACTCACACATTCATACCATGCATCATAGAATAAAACACATACACATCATTAAATCAAACTTAATTGTGTTTAACATAGCCAATTTTAACAGAGACCTTATACATGACAGATCAAAACAAGAGAGATGAGAGTAGAGAGAGAGAGAGAGAGAGGGAGGGGGGGGAGGGGAAAGGAGAGAGAGAGAGAGAGAGAGAGAGAGAAGAGAGAGAGAGAGAGAGAGAGAGAGAGAGAGAGAGAGAGAGAGAGAGAGAGAGAGAGAGTAAGTATGGATAGAGAGGTGTGAGGATGTTCATGAGAGAGAGATGTTGTCATTTACATTTTAAATTGTGCATGCTAAGATGAGTAGAAAGTAATACTATGTTTGACTTATTATATGCATGGGTTTCTTCAGAGAAGTACATTTTAATGATGAAGTAGAGACTAATCAGAGAGAGAGAGAGAGAGAGAGAGAGAGAGAGAGAGAGAGAGAGAGAGAGAGAGAGAGAGAGAGAGAGAGAGAGAGAGAGAGAGAGAGAGAGAGAGAGAGAGAGAGAGAGAGAGAGAGAGAGAGAGAGAGAGAGAGAGAGAGAGAGAGAGAGAGAGAGAGAGAGAGAGAGAGAGAGAGAGAGAGAGAGAGGAGAGAGAGAGAGAGAGAGAGAGAGAGCGCATTCGAGCGCAATCACTTATTGAAGTACAAAAACCAGTGTATTTGCAAAACATTTTTCTTCTTATTCTGCAGCTGTGGCTTAGGGGTTTACGGGGAAAGAACTATCCTGCACTTTATCGTCAAAGCGGTAGCGGGCCCTAACTGGCTGATGAATATTCACGAGGAATCCACGCGTCGCTGGTAGCGGAACTGGTGTGGCAAGGTGTGAGGACCGCAAGCATTTTTGTCGCCTTCTAACTCGATTCCCGAACGTCTTCAAGAACAGAACTGGTAAGAGAAGAGGAGTGTAGTATATTTTAAAGTTTCTTTTTGAGTCAAAGTGTAACACCGACAAGGCAGAAATGTATCTTGTGTTTTCACAGTTTTGCATTGCACTAGCCTGACTAGGTGACTAGCCGCAAGCCGTGGCACGACCCAACCCATTTTATTTTACGCCCAGATTGTCTTAACAGTAACACTGAATGGAAAACCATTAGACTAGCACGTTAGGCGTGGTCCAACTCGTGTTTTTGAATATTTTATTGAGCTAGCTTTTAACTTAATTTTAAGTTATTGATGTCGATACATTGTGTGTGTGTGTGTATGTACTGTGTGTGTGTGTGTGTGTGTGTGTGTGTGTGTGTGTGTGTGTGTGTGTGTGAGAGAGAGAGAGAGAGAGAGAGAGAGAGAGAGAGAGAGAGAGAGAGAGTGAGTGAGTTGCTTTGTGTATGCCTTGTTGCTGGTTTGTGTCATTCTTAAATACTAACTTTGTTTTGTTTGCTTAAACTTTTAAGTTAAAGCATGCCTTTTAAATTATGATTGTAATTCTGTTACGACCCGATACGTATCTTGGCCCAATACGTATCGGGCCGTGGCCCAATAGAGAGTTCCGTATTGGGCCAGACCAATACGATACACACTGGTGGGCTTGGCCCAACAGCGTGCAAATGAGGTGGTTTTGTATTGGTCCGACCAATACGTTGCGGGCCGGCCCAATAGCGATCAGGAAGATCTGGAATTCCCAAAACACTTGACGGTTGTTGAATTTTTGTATGAATGTGGTTTGGCTTATGTTTCACTTTCAGTCTCTTTCTCTGTTTGTGTGGGTTTTTTTTCCATACATTTTTTCTGTCTCTTTTGCTATCCTTCTGAGCTCTCTCCCTCAGTCCTGGTTTCTGTGTCTCTGCCGGTTTCATGAGGAAAAAAATTGCTGGTTATCTCCTGTCTTTCTCCCGATTCTTTCTCATGGCTGAAGTGTGTTTGTTGAAAATTTACGCTGAGAAACTGCATTTTTCTGTGAAAGGAAGGTTTATGGCTAGTCACTAAGTTAGTGCCAGCTTTTTATCGTTTTGATTCTTAACGAGAGTGTTTGTGTGTGTAAGGAGAGGGAGGGGCATAAGTAACTCGTGTGCACTTTAAACTTTGTGACAACAACTCACAACAATGTTATTCATAGAACCAGATATTCATTGGTTCTTCATAGAACCGGATTTTCCCGGAGCAGACTTTCGTATTGGGCCGACCAATACGTCCAGCCATATAGAAAACACACCTTTTTTTATCTATTGGGCCTGGCCTGATAATGTGTTTCGTATTGGTCTGGCCCAATACGGAACTCTGTATTGGGCCACAGCCCGATACGTATTGGGCCAAGATACGCATCGGGCTGTAACAATTCAATCATCGTATTTGAAAAGTAGTTGGCTAAAATTTTCATCCTTGTCAAGGAGATTTTTGAAGGTATTTAGTGTTGGTGCTCTTTTTAGGTTAGGTGTTAGTAAATTCCAGAGGTTAGCAACTCAATTACTAAAACAATGTTTACGTTTGTTAGCATTACAACGCTGTATATGTAATTTTCCCTCTAGATTTATAGTTTTTTGCTTTGTTTCTTTTCTCCATTTACAATGATTGAATTTCATATATATAAACCCATTAACTGCTGTTTCATGGGCTTTCAATGTTTGTTTCCTTCTTTGGCTTTTGTTTTGTCTCATATTCCATCATTTCATATGAATAGTTTCCATTTTCAATTCCTTCTTCAATGCAACATTAATATATTTGTAAAATGTTATTTTTTTAGACAAAGAAAAGGGCTAATGATGATGACACCTTTACACAAGACATGAATAGAAAAAGTTTGGAAAATGTTTCAGAATTTCAAAAAGATTTTGATTGCAGTAGTGATTCACAGTGATAAATTACAACATAGCCTACTCTCTCTCTGTCTCTCTCTGTCTCTCTCTCTCTCTCTCTCTCTCTCTCTCTCTCTCTCTCTCTCTCTCTCTCTCTCTCTCTCTCTCTCTCTCTCACACACACACACACACACACACACACACACACACACACACACACACACACACACGCCATATTATCAGGATTTCAGTTCTGAGCAATCCACCTCTCCTATGTTAACAAAACAGTCTGTCCATATCCAGGAATCCAATTAGTCGGGATACGATTCACGCACATTAACAATACACACGAAACAGTAAAATAATAAAAGATTAAGATCAATGTTAAAGTGCCTTTGACTAGATGAAGTCACATATCTAACATTTTGCTGATCTCTCTTTCCATCCCTCCATGGTCTTTATTCTTATTTGTTCCTCATCTTGCTTTGCTTGGGCAAGCATTTGTGTATCTTTGTGCATGTGTAATGTGTCATTTCTTTTTCACTTTTTGATGCATACTATATATTCTAACATGTGTAAAGAAATGTTATTTTAGCCATTCAAAAAGAAAACATTTTTTGTTTGTTTGTTTCAAAGAGACCTGGTATCCAAAAAATGAATGACCAGTGTGAATGAATTTAGAAATCAAGCATTGAACTAATTTAATTCAATTCAATAATTATTTTACTCTCAAGAGCTCATGATCAAAGTTTTTTAAAAATATTTATCTATCTTTCTTTTCAATATATAGCATTATTAACCTTTGTGGAAAGCCTATGCATTGTTCTCTTTGGTTTGAATTGTTCTGACAAAGTGTGAATCAAATCAAAGAAAGTCGGGTGAAAGTTTTGTTGTTTCTTTTTGTATGCTTGTTATGGTGTTACTGGCATCATGCCTACAATATCTTCATTCCTTTGATAGCGTATGGATCAAAGCAGCCGAGTTATTCTGACGGAAGTGCTTACACTTACAGTTCGTTTCTTATGACGCTTATGCCTTAGACACACATTTCATTGTTAGTAGATGTGCCTTTTTGTCAAATTAAAATGCATACATGTGCCTAATTCTAATGGTAATTTTTTTTCTCACGCACACTTTTGCCGCTTTTAATGTAGAATTATATTCAGGTGTCCTCTTGTTGATGAATAATTGATTGTAAAGCGCTTTGGGCTCATTTGAGGTAAAGCGCTATATAAATGTACTATTATTATTATTATTATTATTATTATTATTGATGCTGTAACTAGACACACCAGCCCAGTCTAAGTCTTTAGATAGAAGCATCACATTCAATAAAATCAAGACGTTTAGGCCTACTAGTACAGTAGTAGGCTACTAACCTGTCGTCTGCTACAGTCAGTACAGTGTTAGTGCTATCCTTATCTTCTTCTTCTTCTTTCAAATACGTCGCTACAATCCAGTAGTCTTGCATAACTGCAGCGGGGAGAGATTGCGCAGAGGCGGTTTATTGATGTTGGCTGACTGTTACTGTGTTAGCAGTCTTTTGAAGGCCTCAACGCTTGGACAGTGCTGTTATTTAGAATCTATTGGTAGCAAGTCAAAACAGAAGCGCATACATTCGTATTTCACTTGCAATCGTGAACATGTGAATAACAAAACCACCTCCAAACTGTAAAAAGGTCCGTCTCCTAATCCTATGTGTCGATTGGTAGGGTTGTTCCAGCGCTGATTTCAACTCCGTTTGACAAATTTACAACTAAAATAGCCAACAATTTCCAATTACTCAGCATCTTGTAATATTTGGTTGTGAAAAGAATGTGAGAACAGATCATGTTATTGACTTGTTATTATTTCTGGCAAAATCTTTTATTTAAGATCAATGAAAAAACACGTACCATTATTTAGGATGTTTGTTCCTATAATGAGATGCCGATATGATATTGAACAATACATTGCAAGCATCAATATGGCTTATGATGAAACAGTTCCAGCTTGGAATCCCTATGCATCATTATTTGTGTAACTCATTAACAGGTAGTTTGTGACTTTGGTCTTTTTTGTGTTGTTTTTCTCCTACAAATTTATATGTATGTATGGCTAACGCAAATTATGATTCTGCAGTGCATTCTTCAATGCCCACTTTAACTTCTCTGTATGTCTTTCTGTCCCTCTCTTTCTCTCTGTCCCTCTCTTTCTTTCTTTTGCTCTTTCTATGAAAAAAAAGAGAAGAAAACATTGAATGTAACAGCAATTTTATTTAAGTTTCTTTGAATGTTAATAATTATTATGTATAATATGCATGCTATGCAAAATGTGTGTGATAATGAAATGTATTTATGCACATTCAATGATTATAAAAAAAGAGTTCATTACCCCCAAAAATCCTACTACTTTAGGTCTTCTAAGAATAGATGTCATAATGATGTCTCATACTATCTCAATTTGAATACAGGCCCGGATTTCAACACTGTATTAGGTATTAGGTACTTTATAGTTAGAGAGGCGTCTGTAAAATTCGTGTTGCTCCCACCTGGAGAGCGCATCACAGCCAGAAACTTACTGCTCTGTATGTTTCATAGATGTTTTGCTTTTTGTCATTGGAAGCCCTATATATAATATAGTGATATATATTTTCATACAGTACACACAAAGAGAGAGAAAGGGTGTCTGAACTTTTCTGTGGTGGTTCTTTAGATAACTTTATTCAAAGTAAACAAATTGCCCTTATTCAGTTATTATGATGTTTGTTTAGTTGACAGCACTCCGCCTGAACAATTTCGATGTTGTTAGCAATTGGCCCATTGCAGGGCACTAAGCGTTTAGACTGTGGAGAAAGGGATCCTTCTTCTTCTTCTTCTTCTTCTTCTTCTTCTTCTTCTTCTGCATTCTCAGGCCATATGGCCTTTATGGGTAAGGTACATATGTGTCCGGTTTTCAGTTTTTGCTGGTCTCCCCGCTGCGTACAGCCAACACATTCCGATTTTGGAGGAGCTTAAGGGAGAAAAGTTATTTGGAAGATTTTTTTGAAAAAAGGCAGGAGAATGGGCCAATAAGTCAGAAAGAGAGTAGATGATAGAAAGCAAAGGGAAAAGGCAGAGTCAACGAGAGTGGCAGATTAGAGGAAGTTACAAGCACAGAACTTCCAGAAGGTGGGGGAACAATTTATACAAAAGGCCCCCCCCCCCCCCCCCCCCCCACCTGGTATCCCCATGGCCGTATGCTCAACCAGATGTTGCCCTGTGTAGGTATTGAATTTTGAAATAAAAAGAAATGTAAGGACGTTCAGTGTAATGTTATAACGACCAGCTGGGGTAGTTATGGACTGCAACAGATGTTCAGTTGTTAGTGTAGTGTAACTTTGTAAGGCATTCTTTTCAATGTCTGTGTTAAGCTAGGCTGTTTGCTGTCCACAGGCAATGGGGCAGTGAATAGAAAAAAAATAAATGTGGCTGATTGTTTTCAAAAGAAGTTTAGACTTGGAAAGTTGTTACATGAAATGCCTGTAAGAATCTGTCTTTTTTGTCCTTTTTAGCATATCTATCTGTTTCTCTCTTTCTGTCTGTTTGTCAGACTGTCTGTCTATGTCTCTCTGAGTCTCTCTCTCTCCTCTCTCTCTCTCTCTCTCTCTCTCTCTCTCTCTCTCTCTCTCTCTCTCTCTCTCTCTCTCTCTCTCTCTCTCTCTCTCTCTCTCTCTCTCTCTCTCTCTCTCTCTCTCTCTGTGTGTGTGTGTGTGTGTGTGTGTGTGTGTGTGTGTGTGTGTGTGTGTGTGTGTGTGTGTGTGTGTGTGTGTGTGTGTGAATCAGGTCAGAGAGAGAGAGAGAGAGCATGTGTGTGTTCTTTGTTGACTGAGATCAGCACAAGACTGGCACCCTCAAGTACAATTAATTAAGAGCTTCTCACCCTTCCTTCTTTTCTTTAGCTGCTCAGTGTGGAGCAGGTCAGTGTTGCTGTTGAGTGAAGTCACCTTTGTTCCTGGTTGAAACTGAGTCTGTGATGTCACAACATGGCACAAAATGGTGGCCTCCTTAAACCTTGAATCTGACGCTTTCCAATGGCGTTTTTACGCTGATCTTAACTAAAATCAAAATTTTATTTGCAGATACGAGCCTATTTACTTATATTCTTGCAATGGAGATCGACTTCTCTTTAGACTTTATGTCCCCTTTAATGTTCATGCTTAATTGCTGAGGTGAAAATGTAGTGCAGGAAGAAAAAAAATCATCATATAAGCACACACACACACACACACACACAATCACACGCACAAACCCATGCAAAAGACAGGGTTCGCGCGGTCTTTAAAGGTCTTTGAAAGTCTTTGAGAAATGGAGTGTCATTTTCAAGTCTTTGAAAATTGGCTTAGGTCTGAAAATCGTGAAATGGTTTGTGAAAAAGTAATTGATGCCTCTAAAAGTCATTGACGCCATAATATGTTTTGTTGGTTTGCTCCCAGAATTGATTAAGAAGCAATCTAATTTCACTAATTTTCCATATAGCAGACGTCCTCAATTTGTCGAGTTACTTCCCTTCGCTATATCCAGGTCCTTTGGGCTACACCAGTGCAACTTGAACGATCATGATCGAAGCAGTCGTCATCGTCGCATGTCGTGAGAGGTCTTTGAAAATAGGATAAAGGGTCTGTGAAAAGAATATGATATAGTGAGGCTAAGAGAGAGGATATAGTGAAATGAATAAAGGGAAGGAACTTCTCATAATTAACTCCCTTTTGCCAAAGTTATTTATGGCACCTATTCTCCAGTCTGTGAAAAGGTCTGTCAGAGTTTTTGAATTTCGGTATGAGAAATCTGTTTGAACCCTGAAAGACATTCCTACGCAAAGGCTGCTTGACATACAAGTAAGACTAACCAGGACACAGTGCAATTAGTGGTTCTTGAAATTTGAAAGGCAGTATTGATCTTGTAGCCCAACTCAAACCCTGGCTAGTTTGCTCTATAAGAAGATATATTATTGACGCAATGGTCAACTTAGGATGCTGATTTTACCGCCAGGGGGCAGTCAAACCAGTAGAAGCTTCTCCCTCTCTCTATTCGTATTCATATTCGTATTCTCTCTCTCGCACTCACTACCCCCAACTAAGAATATCATGCGCTAAGCCCCTACTGGTTTGGTTGCCCCGTGGCGGTGAAATGTGTGTCCTAATCTGCTCATTAACCCTTCTAGCACCATGTATTTTATTTACTGACTATTAACTCTTCTAGCACCATGTATTTTATTTACTGACTATTAACTTCTAGCACCATGTATTTTATTTACTGACTATTAACACTTCTAGCACCATGTATTTTATTTATTGACTCTTCTAGCACCATGTATTTTATTTATTGACTCTTCTAGCACCATGTATTTTATTTATTGACTCTTCTAGCACCATGTATTTTATTTATTAACTCTTCTAGCACCATGTATTTTATTTATTAACTCTTCTAGCACCATGTATTTTATTTATTAACTCTTCTAGCACCATGTATTTTATTTATTGACTCTTCTAGCACCATGTATTTTATTTACTGACTATTAACTCTTCTAGCACCATGTATTTTATTTACTGACTATTAACTCTTCTAGCACCATGTATTTAAAGACGTTCTTCCGTAGCATCTCAACCAACAAAGGGGGAGTAGCCATTTTTTGGAGTAGGCATGCTTTACTTTTAATGGAAGAAACAGTCGCATAAGCTCTAAAAGTAGACAAACGCATGGCAGGGTGCTTGGCTGTGAATGTATCCGCCTTTCATGGTGCATAGAGTGCTGTTACGGCAAATGTACTAGCTCATGGTGCTAGAAGAGTTAAGGATTGGTCTAAAAGCTTCGGCATTTCTTTTTGTGGAGTGGATAATTGGCAAAATAATTTTCCAACTTTGAAAACAAATCTCTGTCTCAGCGCAATATTCAGTGAATGGGTGAGCACACGGGACGCAGTGTGGGTCAGAGACAGCGGGGAACGGTATAATCCTTATATCAACATTATTTAACTATCCAAACCTGAGTGTGTAGGTTTGTTAGAACGCGCTTTCATTGTGATCCACTGTACCGGATCTTGTTGCTTCTATGTAGGCACGGTACATTTGGTAGACTTCCTGCTGTAGTATCACACAGAGATTCAAAGGTGAGAAGGGGAAAACACTTTGAAGGTATCGTTCAAGATGTTCACACAGGTATTTTGTACAGTGGAACCTCCCTTATAAGACCCCCATTATAAGAATCCCTCCCACACAAGATCTACTTCCCTGAGACATTGCCCTTCTTTGTAAGTATTAACATTACCTCCCTTATACAACTCACTCCCATTTAAGACCTCATTTTGGATGATTTTTGAAGGTCTTTTAAGGGAGGTTCCACTGTATTTGATTAGAGATTATTTTCCTTTTTCCACAAATGAAAACTGATACAAAGAAGAGATTTTGGCTTGAGAGAGAGAGACTCAGAGAGAGAGAGAGAGATAGACTCAGAGAGAGAGAGAGATTCAGAGAGAGAGAGAGAGACTCAGAGAGAGAGAGAGAGAGAGAGAGACTCAGAGAGAGAGAGAGAGAGAGAGAGAGTCAGAGAGAGAGAGAGAGAGAGAAATATTGATAATGAATGAACCTTTATTTTACAACAGTAATAGTATTGGCCTGGACCGGAGAGGCCATTTTTTGACACTTCTGACTTGCCATTAACAAGTGATTAACGCAAACCAACAAATGGACAAAATATAAGAGAGAGACAGAGGTTGGAAGAAGAGGAGGACAGGATTAAGGTTGTAGCGTAGTTTAACCTAATGAACCATCAAAAACCCTTGCCCACCCCAGCCAATTTAGTCCCAAATCTCAAAAGACCAGATGGGTGTTGACTTAGAATTAGAAGCGAACAAGCGCGAAATCGCAATAGTTTGTGGCACGCGGTCTATTTTTACCACTCCAATCATGAGTCACCTCCCCTGGCTTTTCAATAATTTTAATCTGTAAACCAGAATGTTATCTCTGCACCCTTTCGTAACTTTTTATATCTTTTGGAAAACATTTAAAACTATGTATCCTACTTATAGTTATACTCATCAAAAGAAGCACTGCATACTCGTCGTGTCTGTTGTAGTGTCTGTATTACGTATGTTTATTATTTTGTACGCTTTTAAAATACATCATTTTAAAGTGCGGCCTCAATTTGAAGTGTAGCCTCGATTTGAAGTGCGACAATTTTGTCAAAATGTGCGAC
>CM065690.1:56453537-56463537 GCA_017654935.2 Phymorhynchus buccinoides | reverse complement strand
CTTGTTTATTGGTTTAATTATTTAATTGTTTTATTGAGGTATTCTTTAATTGATCTATTCTTTTATAATTTAGTGTCAAATATTTTTTAGACAATATTTAATTTTTGAAGTGGTTTAGCACATCTTTTTTCTTAATGATACAGTAGAAAATGTGGTAGCTCAAAATCAAAAGGACATACATTTTGTTTTGAGATAGCCAATATTTTGAGATAAAAAAAAGTTTTGCACAAAGGAGGATTTAAACGAGGAGCAAAACATTAAAAAATATTCAAATTAAAAAACAAACGTGTTTGAGTTGGATGGTTTCCTCTGAATTTTCTGTGATTAAGTTAGAGATATTTTAGTTGAATTATAATTCGACGCCTGAGAGTCAAAGTGGACTATCTTTGGATGGTCCATGGACTTATTGTGGAACGTATTGCTAACAATAATAAAAAAAGATTGAAAAAGTTTTAATAGCAAAAATCCCATTTTATATTTATTTCAGTATTATTTCAATACAAGTTATGATTTTTCACAATAAGTTCAATAATAAGTCAGTGGATCATGTGAAGATAGTCCGTTTCGACTATAACTCTAACTGAACTGTAGAAGCAGACCTGTTTACTCTACTCTTTTCGAGTAGTATTCTACTCAATTTGGACCTCTACTACTCTTCAAAACTGAAAATAATGCTATTTAATTCTTGATTACTACTCATTTTTAGTGAACAATGTCTGATGGTTTAATGAATAAAACCACACATTTGGCACCCAAACTACTCATTTCAGCTATCCAGACTACTCAAGACTTGTGTAGGGGGGGGTAAACAGGTCTGTAGAAGTGTAGTTGACATGTGTGAAAGTAGTTCAGGCATGCTCCTGAAATCAGGATTGGAAAAGCTGATAGAAACAGTCTTCAGGATTGGCCATCTTGTCATGGGTGAAAGTAGTTCAGGCATGCTCCTGAAATCAGGACTGGAAAAGCTGATAGAAACAGTCTTCAGGATTGGCCATCTTGTCATGGGTGAAAGTAGTTCAGGCATGCTCCTGAAATCAGGGCTGGAAAAGCTGATAGAAATAGTCTTCAGGATTGGCCGTCTTGTCATCCAGAACCACGGTCTTATAAAATCAAACACTTCTGCCAAAATTAACAGCTGCTTAGAACAAGATGATAGACATGCAATTATATCACCACCCAACCCATCCTGCACACACAAGACACACACATTGGAAACTTTTTAATGCAGTCACCCCTTCAGGATTGGTAAGATTCAGAGAACATTGAATCGTATCATTTCAGGAAGGAGAGAATGTTTTACTTTCAACCATTGGGTTTAATAATAATAATAATAATAAACATTTTTAGAGCAACCTTTCTCTTTTGATCTCACGGCGCTTTACAAACATAACATATGTTTATAATGTATGCCCCGTTATATTATGGAGTTTTTGCGTGATGCTACAGATCGCCATGGCAACGCAGCAGACGGTGAAGCAATCGGAGGGCGGGAAGAAGAAGAAGATCCTGGTGACCGGGGGGAGCGGCTTGGTGGGCCAGGCCATCCGGATCATCTCCGAGGGGGAGGAGAAGAGAGGGGACGAGGAGTGGTTCTTCGCCTCCTCCAAGGACGCCGACCTCACGTGAGCAGTTCTCCTGTTTAACTCCACCCCGTACTGATTCCCAGCAGCTTTTCACCACAGACGTAGTAAAATCGGCAGTTTTCATCTCTACTTTTGCTTACTTTGTTTGCATACCAAGTGTGAGTGTTTGGGATTCTTGGACAGAACAAGTCTCTAGCTATGCCTAAATCATGTTTCTTCGACTATGTTTTCACACCCAAAATACATGAATGCAGACATACCCATCGTGTTCCAATACTGTTTTTTTCCTCTTTGCTACTATTGGCCGCACTTTCGGTTAGTCTTTTCAAAAGCTGCTTGTGACAAATTTAGACTGGTTTTGCTCAAGGGAAATCACTCAGAAGACAGATAGCTGATTGCTGAATATAGTTAAAGAAGTTTTTTCCCTTATACCATACTTAGACGTGCACTGTTCATAGACAAAGTCTCCAACCATATATGCGTGCTGCGTACTGAACGGAGGAACCTTCTACCATGCGTATGTGCGTGCTACGTAGTGAAAAAGTTATCCCCTTCACTGCCGTCTGTTTGCCTATGTCTGTGTTGTATCTTTTTTGCCAGTTCTTATGTCATGTTTTCAGGGGGTCCACAACATTTTCTCCTCGACAATTGCCTCGCGACAACTACTCCTTGATAATTGCTCCTTGGGATACTTACTCCAGGACTAATTGCTCCCAGAGCAATTGCTCCTCGCGCATTAGCTGCTTGGTTTTTTTGCTCCTCGCGCAATAGCTTCTTGGTTTTTTTGCTCCTCGGACAGTTGCTTCTTGGTTTTTTTTGCTCCTCGGACAGTTGCTTCTTGGGTTTTTTTGCTCCTCGGACAGTTGCTTCTTGGGTTTTTTTGCTCATCGGACAGTTGCTTCTTGGGTTTTTTGCTCCTCAGACAGTTGCTTCTTGGTGGTTTTTTTTACTCCTCAGACAGTTGCTTCTTGGTGTTTTTTTTTACTCCTCAGACAGTTGCTTCTTGGGTTTTTTGCTCCTCAGACAGTTGCTTCTTGGGTTTTTTTGCTCCTCAGACAGTTGCTTCTTGGGTTTTTTGCTCCTCAGACAGTTGCTTCTTGGGTTTTTTTGCTCCTCAGACAGTTGCTTCTTGGGTTTTTTTGCTCCTCAGACAGTTGCTTCTTGGTTTTTTTGCTCCTCAGACAGTTGCTTCTTGGTTTTTTTGCTCCTCAGACAGTTGCTTCTTGGGTTTTTTTGCTCCTCAGACAGTTGCTTCTTGGGTTTTTTACTCCTCAGACAGTTGCTTCTTGGGTTTTTTTGCTCCTCAGACAGTTGCTTCTTGGGTTTTTTACTCCTCAGACAGTTGCTTCTTGGTTTTTTTGCTCCTCAGACAGTTGCTTCTTGGGTTTTTTGCTCCTCAGACAGTTGCTTCTTGGTTTTTTGCTCCTCAGACAGTTGCTTCTTGGGTTTTTTACTCCTCAGACAGTTGCTTCTTGGGTTTTTTTGCTCCTCAGACAGTTGCTTCTTGGGTTTTTTACTCCTCAGACAGTTGCTTCTTGGTTTTTTTGCTCCTCAGACAGTTGCTTCTTGGGTTTTTTGCTCCTCAGACAGTTGCTTCTTGGTTTTTTTGCTCCTCAGACAGTTGCTTCTTGGGTTTTTTTGCTCCTCAGACAGTTGCTTCTTGGGTTTTTTACTCCTCAGACAGTTGCTTCTTGGGTTTTTTACTCCTCAGACAGTTGCTTCTTGGGTTTTTTACTCCTCAGACAGTTGCTTCTTGGGTTTTTTGCTCCTCAGACAGGTGCTCCTATTTTTCTTTTTCTTCTTCTCGTCCATTGCTATAAAAGAGTCCTCGTCTCGTCCATTGCTATAAAAGAGTCCTCTTCTCGTCTATTGCTATAAAAGAGTCCTCTTCTCGTCCATTGCTATAAAAGAGTCCTTTTCTTGTTCATTGCTATGAAAGAGTCCTCGTCTCGTCCATTGCTATAAAAGAGTCCTCGTCTCGTCCATTGCTATAAAAGAGTCCTCGTCTCGTCCATTGCTATGAAAGAGTCCTCGTCTCGTCCATTGCTATAAAAGAGTCCTCTTCTCGTCCATTGCTATAAAAGAGTCCTCTTCTCGTCCATTGCTATAAAAGAGTCCTCTTCTCGTCCATTGCTATAAAAGAGTCCTCTTCTCGTCCATTGCTATAAAAGAGTCCTCTTCTCGTCCATTGCTATAAAAGGTGCAATTATCACATAGACTAGGAGCAATTATCCAAGGAGCAAATGCTTCAGGAGGAATTACACCTAGGAGCAATTGTGAAGGGGCAATTGTTAGGGAGCAAATGTCGAGGAGCAATTATCAGGGAGCAACTGTCGGTACCCCGTTTTCAGGATGTGTTAAGTGGTGATGTATTATGTTGTTATCTCCTCTTCTTCTGGCATACACCCGCTACATGACCAGGCCAGCTCCCTTGACAAACAATGCTGTCTTTTCCAGCTCTTCCTTGGGTCCATGGAGTTTGGTGGACAGGGGTGTGATGATGGGCCACACTTTATCTTGCCTCCTTGTGAAGGCGACATCTCTGCAGGACATGTTCTGTTGTCTGGTCTTCCAGACCACAGGGACAGACTGGTGATGGTGCCAGATTCATCTCTTGCCTCCTTGTGAAGGGGACATCTCTGGAGGACATCTTCTGTTGTCTGGTCTTCCAGACCACAGGGACAGACTGATGAAGGTGCCAGCTTCATCTCTTGCCTCCTTGTGAAGGGGACATCTTTGAAGGACATGTTCTGTTGTCTGGTCTTCCAGACCACAGGGACAGACTGATGAAGGTGCCAGCTTCATCTCCTGCCTCCTTGTGAAGGGGACATCTCTGCAGGACATGTTCTGTTGTCTGGTCTTCCAGACCACAGGGACCGACTGGTGATGGTGCCACACTTCATCTCCTGCCTCCTTGTGAAGGGGACATCTTTGAAGGACATCTTCTGTTGTCTGGTCTTCCAGACCACAGGGACAGACTGGTGATGGTGCCAGCTTCATCTCTTGCCTCCTTGTGAAGGAGACATCTCTGCAGGACATGTTCTGTTGTCTGGTCTTCCAGAACACAGGGACAGACTGGTGATGGTGCCAGCTTCATCTCTTGCCTCCTTGTGAAGGGGACATCTTTGAAGGACATGTTCTGTTGTCTGGTCTTCCAGAACGCAGGGACAGACTGGTGATGGTGCCAGCTTCATCTCTTGCCTCCTTGTGAAGGGGACATCTCTGGAGGACATGTTCTGTTGTCTGGTCTTCCAGACAACAGGGACAGAGAGGTGATGGTGCCAGCTTCATCTTTCGGTGCATGTGGTTGTTGAGCTTGTTGTGGCCAGGACGCAGTCATACAAGAACTACTTTCTGCTCCCGGGACAGTGGATGGTGGTCGTCCCTCTGCACCGGTGGACTCGTTAAAGCCTTAGTTATTGTCTTCTTTTCCTGGAAGCTGACACGGTTGTTGATTTGCTCTCATCTGGAACCCTCTTTTGCAAGGACGTCCGCTTGCTCGTTTCCTGGAATTCCACAGTTATGATTGTTGTAGTTGTTAATATGCTGTTTGAACCCAACCGTAATGACCATAGCTGTTGTTGTCGTACCCTGGCTAAAAGACTCCAGGGATCATTCCAACAGTCAAAGTTCTTGAACACTATGGTACATATGCATCAGCTTTGGATGAGACCATTAAGTGTATGACCATTTTTGATTACCTCGCCACGTGGGCAGCGACACTCTTGTCTTCAGGTGATTTTGGAGACTGATGATGTTATACTAGGAGCTTGTCATGGCTAAAGACAATCCCCGCCTAACTATGCATAACAACATTTTGATGTAGCCTTGGTGTTCTAGCCTATGTCCATTGGTCTGACAGCCTTAAGCCAAGGCGGATGTTGTTGTAGTTGTTAAGCGCAGTTTGAGCCTACCGTGGTGACAGTCCTGAGATGACCATAGTTGTTGGCAGGACTTTAACGATTAGATAGCTGATGAACTAGGCCTTATTTGGTGGAGCAACATCCCGACTGAGCGTCAACATAAATTATGTATGTTGGTGGAAAGGTCTAGGAAGACATTGGGATGGGAATTAGCTTGGTGCTTTGCTCTGTGTGTGTGTGTGAGAGAGAGGGAGAGAGAGAGAGACACACACACACACACACACACACACACACACGCACGCACACACACGCACACGCACACACACACACACACACACACTGATTTGTGTTCTTTTTAATCATGTGATCAGGGACAGAAAGCAGACCGAGGCGTTGTTTGCCAAAGAGAAGCCAACCCACGTCATCCATTTAGCCGCCCTGGTTGGGGGTCTGTTCAGGAACCTCAAGTACAACCTGGACTTTTTTGTGAGTTGATGCACAGAGAGAGAGAGAGAGGGAGAGACAGAGAGAGACACTGGACACTGGAAAACTTTATTTGACAAGGATAAAGATTTTAGGCGATGCCTATTCTTACAATCTGTCCTTGGATAAAAGAAAAACAAATTTGAGAAACAAAGAACGTTTGCAAACATACTCTCTCTCTCTCTCTCTCTCTCTCTCTCTCTCTCTCTCTCTCTCTCTCTCTCTCTCTCTCTCTCTCTCTCTCTCTCTCTGTGACTCTCTCATACACATACATTGTTTATACATACATATAATAATTTTTTTTTTTTAAATGTTGTTTTTTTAAAAAATACACATAGTGAAGCAAATAATTGATGACAAGTAGGAGGTGAAAGCAACATCAATCCAAACACATTTAACAAGCAGTTTAAAGGCAAACAAATAAGCAAAGCATAAAACTGAGATGTAAACATTCAATTGACATATACCATGTATATAACATGTAGTTGTACACAAGGCAATGAAGTTATACAGTGTGCGTTCAAAATGACAGGGAGGGAGGGAGGGAGGGAGGGAGGGAGGGAGGGAGGGAGGGAGGGAGGGAGGGAGGGAGGGAGGGAGGGAGAGAGAGAAAGAAAGAGAGAGAGAGAGAGAGAGAGAGGAGGGGGGGGGAGTGTGTGAGTGAGTGTGTGTCTGCAAGTGTGCGTGTATGTGAGTCTGTGATTGTGCCATTGCGATTTCTTTCATGTGAGAATCTCGTGTATAATAATAATAATAATAATAATAATAGTACATTTATATAGCGCTTTACCTCAAATGAGCCCAAAGCGCTTTACAATCAATTATTCAACAAGTAGATAACAAAAATAGCATTTAAGAATGACACAAACGCATATGCAAAGCTTCTCTCTCTCTCTCTCTCTCTCTCTCTCTCTCTCTCTCTCTCTCTCTCTCTCTCTCTCTCTCTCTCTCTCTCTCTCTCTCTCTCTCTCTCTCTCTCCCTCTCTCTCACACACACACACACATTTATCGACACCGACTCATTATTCATCTTTCATTCAGTAAACCGTAGCAACTGAGTTGCACGGACTGACCACATACACCAGCACACATACACAAACGTTGGAGGGTACACATACAAATACACTCACAATATTTTATATGTAAATTTAATCAATGTCTACATTTTATTCATTGGATGATGTTAAATGTTTTTGCTGTTTCCCTCTGTGATGTTTGAGTTATATATAATGTATGTTTTAGTATTGTTTGTTTATCGAGCCTGTGAATGTGCTTTGTAATTTCCCCAGGGATCATTAAAGTTATTGATTGATTGATTGATTGATTGACACACAGCGTACACATGCAGACACACACACACACACATGCATACAAACACACACATATACATGCATGCACACATAACCCACAAAACCAAAACACACACAAGTACACACACACACACATGTGCACACACATGCATGCTCGCACACATACACAACACACCTAACACACAGACAGCACAAACCTCTTATTCAATCTTCCCTCACATGCACACAACAATAGACAACTGATCAAATATTTAGGGTGGAGCAGGAAAAGGATGTACACGATAAAGTGATGATAAACCATAGTCAACAAATTGTAGCAACGGCTGTTTGGTGCTGGATTACAGTACCATTTAAGACAATTTCATTTTCCCCAGACTCAAACCCGTGTGTCTTATAGTGTGACTAATAATATGGTAGGAAACTATGATAATAACAACAGAACTTTGTGCAAACTTTGGTGGTGCATCTTTTAATAGGGTGAACCTTGTGGTCCATAAGATGCAGTAATGAGTTCCAGAGGGATGCTTTGGGAACCATTGGTTTGGTTTGCTCCGTCCGTGTATGGAATGTGGTGTGTGTTGGTGTGGTGTCATGTATGTGGTGTGTGTGTTGGTGTGGTGTCATGTGTGTGTTGGTGTTGTGTCATGTGTTGGCGGTGTGTCATGTGTGTGGTGTGTGTTGGTGTGGTGTCAGGTGTGTGTGTTGTGTCATGTGTGTTGGTGTGTGTTGGTGTTGTGTCATGTGTGTGGTGTGTTGGTGGTGTGTCATGTTGGTAGTGTGTCATGTGTGTGGTGTGTTGGTGGTGTGTCATGTGTGTGGTGTGTTGGTGGTGTGTCATGTGTGTGGTGTGTTGGTGGTGTGTCATGTGTGTGTTGTGTGATGTGTGCAGAGGATCAACTCAACCATCAACGACAACGTGCTGAGCGTCAGCCACCAGTTCAAGGTCAGCAAGGTCGTGTCCTGCCTGTCCACCTGCATCTTCCCTGACAAGACCACCTACCCCATCGACGAGACCATGGTCAGCCAACCTCCGCCAAGGAGATACTGATACTGCTTGTTTTCTCTTTTTCGCTGTCCCATCTTCTCCTCCTCCACCCCCATCTCTCTCTCTCTCTCTCTCTCTCTCTCTCTCTCTCTCTCTTTCTCTCTCTCTCTGTCTCTCTCTCTCTAATACCCCCCCCCCCCCCCCTAAAAGTGCTATTATTCTGAAAAATTGTTATTTGTTTCAGAATTGTCTTCTTTTTTCGTAATCAATTCAAACCACCAATTCAAGTTCAGCACTGCTCGTTATTATCCATGTTTGCTTTTTTTTCCCAATTTGATTCTCTGTCAATTATTTCATGTGCCAATTTTTGTTTCATTTTCTTGTCTTGATTGTTTTTGTGTCCATTTTTGTGTGCCTGATGCATGGTGTGAGTGAGAGGGCCAGGTGCAAAGAAGCTATTGTAGCTTATCCTTTTTACCCTCAATAAAACTTTCGTATTTCATTTGTATTCTCTCTCCCCATCCAAGATTAATTAGGTATGGCATGCCAGTGCTTGCTGACTATGGTGTGTGTGTGTGTGCAGGTGCACAACGGTCCCCCCCACACCAGCAACTTTGGCTACTCCTACTCCAAACGCATGATCGACGTGCAGAACAAGTCAGTACCCCCCAGCACACAGTAGCAGTGTAGAGGGGTCTTTTTTTCTGGCATACATCTGATTTCCAGTTTGTGCTGTGCAGAAAAATCCATTTTTTGGATTAGCGAAAAAAGTAGCATCATGTTCGGGCACTGGTTTGTGGAGTTAAATTGTTGAAATAAAATCTGTCATGAATTGTAGGATGAGGGACTTGAGCAAAACGTTGACTGCACATTTTGTAAACAGTGACATAGTTTTGTTTCAGCAAGTTTTGACGGCATAAAAACAAACGTTTTCTTGTTTGTGTTAAATTGTTGGGGGTTGGAGGTTTTGATTTATTTATTTCCAAAGCTTTGATGTGTAAAATAAAGTGTCCTAAGGCTCCAATCCTGTAAGCTTACAACAGTTACTACTGTAGTAGGTCTACATGACGGTGTTCCTTAGTTCTGCCTTTTTACTGATGTGAGGCAACAGGCTGTTGCTTATTAATTAAGCACCGAGAATCAAAATTCGCAATGTTGCTAAAATCATGTCATCGGCAACGGTTGTAAGCTATGGCAGGGTTGCCGGCTGACTGTACTGACCTAGTCTGGTGGCTGCCGTTTAGAAAGAGTTGATGGGGACTTAAGTATTGGCCCTAATTGCTTAGAGTTCTGTGCGTTTTTGTTTGTTTTGCCTTTGTTCAAATCATGCTGTGGCGATTTGTAAAATATAATTGTTCGTTATTCTAGAAGCTGTCTGACTCAGCACAGTTGTCAGTTTACCTGTTGTACCCCTTGCAGGGGCTACCACACGCAGCACGGCTGTCAGTTCACCTCGGTGGTTCCCACCAACGTGTTTGGACCTTACGACAATTTCCACCTGGATTCTGAATGATGTTGCAATCTATTATTGATGATTGCAGGGGCTACCACACGCAGCACGGCTGTCAGTTCACCTCGGTGGTTCCCACCAACGTGTTTGGACCTTACGACAATTTCAACCTGGAGGATGGGCACGTCTTGCCGGGCCTCATCCGCAAAGTGTACACCGCTAAGCGTCAGTACACCTGGTTTTTCGTTAGTCTGCGTGTTTGTTGGTGGCTGGAAGTGTGTGTGAATGTGTCTGTGTGTGTGTGCGTGTGCGTGTGCGTGTGCATG
>CM065690.1:56436037-56448537 GCA_017654935.2 Phymorhynchus buccinoides | reverse complement strand
CAAATTGGGTGGCGCGCCTCTGGCTGCGACGCGCTCTCCAGGTGGGAGCAACCCGATTTTCACAGAGACGTCTCTGTGACTATAAAGTACCTAATACCTAATATGCAAAACAAAACAAAAGGAAGAAGGAAAGAAAGTAACAGAAAAAAGTTCCACTTTTCTTTTCAACTGAAAACCCCAATAAGTTCAGCCATTTTTTTTTAAAAATTAAAAACTTCTGGGTTAAGGAGTGGGAATGATTGGTCTACACACTCTTCATTTGGAGTCCCAACTCACAGCCTGGTGTGTCAGGCTGCAAGCCCTGAAGCAAACATGGTTACTCTACACATTGTGGGTAGCATTCTACACCTCGGCTACGCTTCCAAAGTTGATAACTACGCATTTCAATTCGCCTTGGCATGAAGCTGTGTCAGTCCAGTTGACATAAGCTAGAACACCAAGGCTACAACAAAATTGTATGCTCTGCATAGTTATGCTGGGATTGTCTTTAGCCATGACAAGCTCCTAGCATAACATCATCAGTATCCAAAATCCTCCGAAGTCGGAGTGTGGCTGCCCATGTGGCGGGGTAATGAAAAACGGTCGCACACGTAATGTTCTCATCCCCAGCTGGTGCGTTTGTACCATAGTGTTCAAGTGCTTCGGCTGGGATGATCCATGGAGTCTTTAAGCCAGGGTAAGACAACAACAACGCATTTCAATTCTCGGCTGCCACGTTTTTCACTGAATTGAGTTTGATGGTTTTAGCGACTAGGGTGACATTGAGGTGTATGTGTGTGGACAGTTGTGTCATCACGATCCTCAGGGTTATTGTAGAAAAACAAAGGGTTAATGACGACATAGAGGTGTATGTGTGTGGACAGTTGTGTCATCAAGATCCTCAGGGTTATTGTAGAAAAACAAAGGGTTAATGACGACATTGAGGTGTATGTGTGTGGACAGTTGTGTCATCATGATCCTCAGGGTTATTGTAGAAAAACAAAGGGTTAATGACGACATTGAGGTGTATGTGTGTGGACAGTTGTGTCATCACGATCCTCAGGGTTATTGTAGAAAAACAAAGGGTTAATGACGACATAGAGGTGTATGTGTGTGGACAGTTGTGTCATCATGCTCCTCAGGGTTATTGTAGAAAAACAAAGGGTTAATGACGACATAGAGGTGTATGTGTGTGGACAGTTGTGTCATCAAGATCCTCAGGGTTATTGTAGAAAAACAAAGGGTTAATGACGACATAGAGGTGTATGTGTGTGGACAGTTGTGTCATCAAGATCCTCAGGGTTATTGTAGAAAAACAAAGGGTTACCTCTCTTGTGTGTCCTTGCATTGAGGCAAGTGGGGAACATGTTTATGTGCATGCCATCCCCTTTTTTTCTCTCTCTTTCCCCATTCTCTTACTTTAAAAAAAAAGGTGTTTGTGATGCGTTTCAGCCATTAAAGAGACAGTGGACTGGTTCGAGCAGAACTACGAGACTGTCAGGAAATAGAGAAGACGCCACTTGTGACCTTGACCTTGACCTCTACAGTCTGTCAGCGTCTTCACATGGAGGGATTGCATCATATCGGTTTCATAGGGTTTTTTTCGTTGGTTTTTTTCTTGATTTTTTCCCTTTTTTTTTTCTTCTGCTCTTTGGAGATTTTCACTATTCTTTAAAAAAAAAAGAAGAGATTACAGGGGATGCATTTTGAGTTGTGAATGGAACCATTGTTGTGTTTGAACGAGAGGCTAGGCCGATTGTTTTTGCTAACAAACGCAGGGCATTTATGGGTCTGAGCGTAAAATGCCGACAGGGTGTATGGCTGAGCTCGTGCTTGTTTGGAAAAGATTCAGCGTATGGATGAACTTGTGTTCTTCTTTCTTGAAAAACATTCACCCCTCTTGTTATTTCTGATGGGAAATCGGTATTATTGGCTTGTTTTTCTTCCTTTTCTCTTGCTCATTGTAAACTATAATTGAAAATAAAAAAAGGATTACGATGCCAACAGGACATTGTTGTGTATCGAGAGGCTAGGCCGATTGCTTTCTAACAAACGCATGGCATTTTGGGTCTGATCGTAAAATGCCGAAATGGCTGAGCCGTGCTTGTTTGGAAAAGATTCAGCGTATGGATGAACTTGTGTTCTTCTTTCTTGAAAAACATTCACCCCTCTTGTTATTTCTGATGGGAAATCGGTGTTTATTAAAAAAAGTTCAAAATATGTTTAAGATGAAAAAGACAACCTTTGAGAGTCGTCTGGCAAAGTGGTCTAGAGATAGAAGCCTTCATACTTTTTTTGTTGAAGAAAAAACAAGGCAACCCTGAGTTATTCCCCTTCGTCTGACGATGTCATCAAGCCCGTGTGTGGAACGTTATGTGGCAGTTCAGGGGTTAAGAGTCTCCCTTTCCCCCCATCCCCTTTTCTGTCTTGTCATCGTCGCACCCCCACCCACCCCATGTTTTAAAAATTGTTGGTTTGAAAAACAAAAACGAATGACTCTTTGCTTCGTTTGGGGTTGCTGCATGTCCGACTTATATAAATGCTTCATTTCATCATTGGAGTTGTTCGTTTCAGTATGCATCATTGGAGTTGATAGTTTCAGTATGCATCATTGAAGTTGTTCATTTTTCATTGTGGGGCTGTGCAGACAGGGTTAGTTGGTTGATTCGTTAAAACATTAATATTGTTCTGTATTTATTTCACTTGAGATCTATGCATTTCCTTTGCTGTTGGTCCTGAAACTTGGACTTGCATGTACATACATGCTGGCTGACATATTTATCTCTTTGGAAAACAAGATGGGACCCAGCACCACGGAAGGGACATTAAGTCGCTGAACTAGTTTCTCACAACACCTAGAAAAGTCAAATATCTCATTTTCTGACAATTTTGAGTAATGGATGTTTTTGTGTTTTCTAAAATTTTATGTTTCACATCTATAAAAGATAATCTTTAATATTGGCTCTAAATGCTCTAATAAGTGCTTTAAAATGAGTAGGTCAATATATTCTATTCAGCTAGGCTAGACTTTAGACAGTTTTCTCAAAATGGCCGACACTCGCCCTACTAACTGTAAATGCTCATAACTCTGGAACGGAAAAAGATACAAGATGGTTGTTGTATCATTAGAAAGACAATTGTCTGAAGTTTCCAACTATATAATTATCTCAGAATGGTCAGTTTGACACTTAATGTCCCTTTCGTGGTGGTAGGTCACATATTCAGGGTTGAAAAAAAGAAGAGACAACCCCAGGCTTTTCTCGGTGTGTATGGACGGCATCTCTAGAAGGACGACTTGTACAGACTTCATCAAATGGAATTATTGCTAATTGAAAGGGAAATCCAAATAGTTGTGTTCTACCAAGTTGTTTGTAATACGAGAACATGTTGATTAATTGTGGAGAATGATTTTGCTAACAGAGGGTGACACAGGGGTGTTTGAAGGTGTGCTGCTGAGAGTCACAGACTTAACAGGGTTAAGGTCCTGTAGATATCACAGCACGGAAATGGAACTATGGTAACAAAATCATGCCGTCAGCAACGGATGTAAGGAAGAGCAGGCGAGCCAGCGCACATTAGTGGTCAAGATAACTGGCCGCCGTCTAGATAGATTTAACGAGCTCTGGTCTATGAAAGCGTTTCCGGTTTTGCAAGAGCTGAGTGCCGCTGTGAACTCGTTTGATCTGTTGGCTATTGGTGGTTATGATGTGGAGGGAGAAAAAAAAGGTGAAAATATCAGTTGCACTACTTGTAGAGTTAGATGGCATTTTGTTGTTGTTATTGTTGTGGATAGAATTGTTGAAAAGTTTTGTTGTTGTGAATGCAATTTTACACGTTTGTGATTTCAAAGGTCTGTGAAAAAATTAATAAATCCTAACGCTTTCTTACTTCTTTAGCTTCTCTGTCTGTCTGCCTGCCTGCTTCTCTCTATCTATCTCTGTCTGTCTGTCTGCTTTCTCTCTCTCTATCTCTGTCTGTCTGTCTGCCTGCCTGCTTCTCTCTCTCTATCTCTGTCTGTCTGCCTGCCTGCTTCTCTCTATCTCTGTCTGTCTGTCTGCCTGCTTCTCTCTCTCTATCTCTGTCTGTCTCCTGCCTGCTTCTCTCTCTATTTCTGTCTGTCTGCCTGCCTGCTTCTCTCTCTCTATCTCTGTCTGTCTGCCTGCCTGCTTCTCTCTCTATCTCTGTCTGTCTGCCTGCCTGCTTCTCTCTCTCTATCTCTGTCTGTCTGCCTGCCTGCTTCTCTCTCTCTATCTCTGTCTGTCTACCTGCCTGCTTCTCTCTCTATTTCTGTCTGTCTGCCTGCCTGCTTCTCTCTCTCTATCTCTGTCTGTCTGCCTGCCTGCTTCTCTCTCTCTATCTCTGTCTGTCTGCCTGCCTGCTTCTCTCTCTCTATCTCTGTCTGTCTGCCTGCCTGCTTCTCTCTCTCTATCTCTGTCTGTCTGCCTGCCTGCTTCTCTCTCTATCTCTGTCTGTCTACCTGCCTGCCTCTCTCTATCTCTCTCTGTCTTCTCTCTCTCTCTCTCTCTCTGTCTGTCTACCTGCCTGCTTCTCTCTCTCTCTCTCTCTGTCTCTTCTCTCTCTCTGTCTGTCTGCCTGCCTGCTTCTCTCTCTATTTCTGTCTGTCTGCCTGCCTGCTTCTCTCTCTCTGTCTCAGTGATTTTATCCTCCCTTCTATTTCTTTTTTTCTAAATTAATCTTCTTTAACTTGGATCCTTTTCCTTCTTTTTCTTTCTTTTTTTTCTATGCTGCAAAGTGCATTTCTTTTAAACCTTGTGAGAAGTGGCATTTTATTTTCAATTTTGTTTTGGGCGTGTGGTGTTTTTTTAAATTTTTTATAGTATAGTTATTATTGTGTAAAGATGAAAACTTGAATATAAAGGTGGAAACATTCCATTATTTACTTACCATCTAATGTTAAAATCTAGTTTTCTTTTTCTCTTTCTTTCTTGGTTATTGTATTTTACTCACTATAAAAGGAGTTATTTAAACATACCTAGATATATGTACAAGTATTTCAGAGATGTATGGTGAGGACACGTGAGCCACTCTGCTAGAAATGTTTGTGCAAATGGTGAGTGAAAAGTGCATTGAGCTGCTTAGCAAGATTATTCGCTACATAAGCATTATCAGTTATTATTATTTGCAATCTTTATTGGTAGAAGAACATTGTATTGAATTGAATCTTCAGTTCTTTATTGTCTTGTGGGTGAAATTTTTATTTGTTGAAGTTAAGAAACTTTTCATTTAGAATCAAGAAGATAGAGTGTTAAAATAATTTGTTTTTTATAGCAAGAATATCATGCTTTGTATTTTATTTATTGATGGTTTATTTTATTTGTTTTAGCCTCGTCCCAGGTTGTGCCGTCACTGCATATTTTTTATTATCATTTGCATCAGTTTATGTAATTAACTAATTAATTTATTCAGTATTTTTCAATTTATGACTGATGAAATTGTGGAAATGACTTTTGAAGTTTGATTCTCTTCTGAAAGTGTTCTGTCAAATCAGTCAGTGTTGATTTTCTTTCTTCCTTTTTCTTTTTTTCTCCCATTGTTTCCCCTCTTTTTTTCTGTGCCTTTTGATGCTCACTCTCCTGCCGCTGCTAACTTTTAGCCAGCAATTCCCTGTACATAGCCACACCCCAGGTTGTGCTGTCCCAGTCTGGGTGCAGCAGCCTGCTTGGAGCTAGCGTTTGGTTCGCTGTCATCACCGTGTGCATCGCTTTGGGTTTACACTGTGCATTGTTGTTGACATGCATGTATCTGTCTACCTGTGCTCAAAAGCATCATTTTCAGTGCTTAATTAAGAAAAGAAAAGGATTTAACGATAAATGAGACAATCTACCAATTCTCCCAAACAGCTGATTTCTGTGAAAGGAGTTTGTGTTTGTGTGATTGTTACCCCGAAAAACTTACCACTGTTTTGTCGTCTTTTCGTTTTTTATATGTTTTTTAACTCACTTGGGACAAATGGGACTGATTGGGCTAATGGCCTGCACAGCTGATTAGGACAAATGGGACGGATTGGGCTGATGGCCTGCACAGCTGATTAGGACAAATGGGACTGATTGGGCTGATGGCCTGCACAGCTGATTAAGACAAATGGGACGGATTGGGCTGATGGCCTGCACAGCTGATTAGGACAAATGGGACGGATTGGGCTGATGGCCTGCACTGCACAGCTGATTAGGACAAATGGGACGGATTGGGCTGATGGCCTGCACAGCTGATTAGGACAAATGGGACGGATTGGGCTGATGGCCTGCACAGCTGATTAGGACAAATGGGACGGATTGGGCTGATGGCCTGCACAGCTGATTAGGACAAATGGGACGGATTGGGCTGATGGCCTGCACAGCTGATTAGGACAAATGGGACGGATTGGGCTGATGGCCTGCACAGCTGTTTTAGACAAATGGGACGGATTGGGCTGATGGCCTGCACAGCTGATTAAGACAAATGGGACGGATTGGGCTAATGGCCTGCACAGCTGATTAAGACAAATGGGACGGATTGGGCTGATGGCCTGCACAGCTGATTAAGACAAATGACATTGGGCTGATGGCCTGCACAGCTGATTAGGACGAATGAGACTGATTGGGCTAATGGCCTGCACAGCTGTTTTAGACAAATGGGACGGATTGGGCTGATGGCCTGCACAGCTGATTACATTATCATCTAATTTTAGTTTTGTCTGACCTTTCTCCTCTTGAAAGACCAATTGGGCTATCATGGCCTGCACAGCTGATTAGGACTCCAAATGAGACATGATTGGGCTATTTAGTGATGATGCCTGCACAGCTGATTAGGACAAATGGGACGGATTGGGCTGATGACCTGCACAGCTGATTAGGACAAATCAGACTGATTAGTTTTGTCTGACCTTTCTCCTCTTGAAAGCGACCAATCATTCTAGTCCTTAGTTTTACGTAGTTTGATAGTGGAGGTTGAAAGTTCAAGCTACTCAGAAATCCTCCATTGTATGTGTAAGCTGTTTCCGTCAGTAGGAGACTGTCACGATACTCCTGCAGTTTTACGCAAGGAAGTACGTGCTAGGGAGGGTACCGTTAAGGGTAGACGGATTTCTGAGACACAACCAAACACTCGCACACCCACACCAGACCAGACAAAGTAATAAAATTGACAACAAGAAAACTTTACTGTTTGTTGTCTTTTCAAATACAAACGTCCCACGAGGGGTAATCAAAATAAATAAATCAACTATAAAAAACTAATTAATAGCATGAGCCGTAAAGCCCTTTTCCTTTTAATTCAATAAGAAAATGAGAAGGAAAAAAACAACTACTTTTACTTTTAATAAAATAATCTCATTAACAGCAGCAACAACAAAAACAATGTCAATCACCCGTGCATCCGAAATGTTCAAGAGGCCAATCCCACGGGCGTAGTGTAGGGTCCCACGACGAAGAAGAAGTAGGCTGGGTCGTCGATCAGCCCACTTCCTTTCACAAGGAGCTTCGGATCCGGTACGCTGGTCGGGCCTTAGTCCACCCTTCGGGTCCGGGACGCTGGTCAAGCCTTTGGGCGTCCTTCAGCTGGACGCTGGACTCGCAGCTTCGGCCCCTGTTCGAGATATGAAATCCAGGGACACAAATCCCGGTGGCTGCTATGTACAAACTACGTTCCCAAGGCCCCTGAGCATCGGCGAAGATCGCCCAAGACCTGGTGTTCCCACGCCAAACAAAGCTGCTGATTCCCAAACCGGCAGGGCTGGTGTTTCTCCCTCTGACACGGCTGGTAGGCTGGTGATTCCCGAGTTGGCAGGCTGATGTCTTCCACACTGACACGACTAGTAGGCTGACTGAACAGCAGAAAAAGATTACTAACGAGACGTGGCTCGTCCCAGGGTCGCCCCCGATTTCTCCTGACATGATTTCAGAAGGAGTGCCAAGATGCAACTGATTTGAACTAGACCAAAAAGGGTCCTACAACAACTCTCAAAACTGAACTCTTCACGTCGCCGGAAGACAAATCCTTACACACAAAACACGATTTAGGAAAGAAAAACGACAAAAGCATGCAAGGTTTTAATCAAAGTTTAATCAATTCTTAAAGACCCCGCACGTCACGTGTCAAAATCACGGTTTTCACGTGTTTTCCCTCTTATAGCTAGTAAGGAATCTTAAGAAATCTTCGTAGTATAAGAGGGAATGTGGCACGTGACGTGCGGGGTCTTTAAAGAAAAAACGAACACACGTCCACATACACACGGATACACACACACTCGCTCTCTTAACCCTCCTCTCCTTCCTTTCTTTTCCCCACACGTGCTTTTGTTAACGAAAAGTGAAAAGATGGTAGGGAGAACGAGTAGAGCTGGAGGAGGGAGAACATTGTGCCGCGTGCAGACATGATAGCTGCCCGTTACACGAAGTTAAATAGTGAGAACAAGTAGAGTTGGAGGAAGGGAAAACTGGGGTGCGTTCAGACACGGGGTCTGCCCGTGACAGAGAAAAACGATGAAGGTGATATTTTACAGTCAAAGAATACACGGTGTTGCTAATCTTTCCTGAAAAGATCGGTCCCTTACGCTTTGTATTTTATTTGTTGTGATTTGTTTTCAAGAACCCAATCAAATGGCCATTCCCGGCCAGACGGAACACGCGGAAGCCACTCGCCCGTCCCGAGTGAGTTAAAGACCACTTGCCTTGTAAGGGTTGTATTATAAAGTAGTACTATACAATAACCAAAGATATCAAATATTTACGTCGTGGGTGTTGTTGCTTAGGTGGTTTGTTTTTAATTTAAAGCCGGCTCACACTTTTCAACCTTTCAGTCGAAGGAAAATTGAGCAGCGAATTTCATCAACTAGTTGTGGCCGTGGGCCGTCTTCACACTATCAGTAAGCACTGGCTATTCCCCCCACAACTGCATGAGTGAGTTGGAAGTAAATGATGCTGTCGCTAATTCCTTTTGACCTGTTGAAAGAATTTCAATCGACCAAATTTTGCATTTGTGATTTCTACTCACACTGTCAGAAGAAAGGAAAACGAAAGGTCACAACCAGTTTCATTCGACTTGGTTGAGTAGTCTGAGGCAGCTTTTACTAACATGAAATCAAAGTACGCTTTCAAGTGATATTTTCCCCTTTCTGGCATTGGTTAGGAGTTTAAAAAACCCAACATTATTTGGCTCATTCTTGACTTTAATATTTTTTTTACATTATTTAGTTCATTGTTTTTGCATTGATTAAAAACAACATTATTTGGCTTGTTTGTGTTCATTTTAGAAGTTTTATTTGGCACATTATTTTTGTGTAACTTTGTGGGAGAAAAACAAATTGAGGATAAAATAAAACCTATATTTAATCCATCATGTTTGTGTGGCTGTTCTGTTGTGGTGGGTGTGGATTATTTGTTGTTGTCTGTACACTTATTGTGATGTTAGGTTGTACTGTTGCTGGTGAATATGCATGCATGCGTTTGTGTGTGTGTGTGTGTGTGTGTGTGTGTGCGCCTCACTGCGTGTGCATGTCTCTCGTATGCATGCATGTGTGTGTGCATAGGTTTGTGTGTGGGTGTGAGTGCGGTTGGGGGGGTGGGGGGTCGTGTGTGTGACTGGGAGTGTTTGGGAGTGGGCGTTTCTTTAATTCTTGAATTGCTGTTGTGTGTCCATTTTTGCCTTGTGTTATATTACTTTGTATACTTTTGTCACTATTGTTGCCAGTTTGTTGTCTTCTGTTCATCGTTTTCTTCAGTGATTTCTGTTTATTTGCTTGAGGGCAATAGTGTACAAAAGCTACCCAGCTTATCTGTTTTACCCTCAATAAAAACATTTGTGTTCGTCTTCGTATTCTCTCTCATGAATACACATGCAGAGAGTACATACGCAGACATGTGCGTGCACACACACACACATACACGCGCGCCCACCTCTGTTTGATGTTCACTACTTTAGACAGTGTTTTCCCGGATCCCTTGTATTAACGACCATCTTTCAGTTCCCTCCCTTTACAGGTTATTTTATCGCCTCCATTATTTCAACGTTTCTCTCACAACTTAGTATGTGTGTGTGCGTGTATGTGTACATATGTGACCCAGCACCACGAAAGGGACATTAAGTCGCTGGGCTAGTTTCCAACAAAGGCTTGCAAAGTCAAACATTTCATTTTTTGTCAATTTTGAGTTATTGGTGTTTTTGTGTTCTCTAACATCTTATCTGTCATATTTATAAAGGATAATCTTTAATATGGTCCCTAAATGGTTTTTTTTAATGTGTTTTAAAACGAGTAGGTCAATGCATTTTCTTCAGCTAGGCTAGACTTTAGACTGTTTTCTCCAAATGGCCGACACTCACCCTATTAACTTTAAATGCTCATAATTTTAGAACGAAACATATACAAGAATGGTTCTTGTATTATTAGGAAGAAGATTTGCTGAAACTTTCAAATGTAGAATTTTCTCAGAATGGTCAGTTTGACACTTAATGTCCTTTTTGTGGTGCTGGGTCACATTGACATACGTACACACATCTCTCTCTCTCTCTCTCTCTCTCTCTCTCTCTCTCTCTCTCTCTCTCTCTCTCTCTCTCTCTCTCTCTCTCTCTCTCTCTCTCTCTCTCTCTCTCTCTCTCTCTCTCTCTCTCTCTCTCTCTCTCTCTCTCTCTCTCTCTCTCTCTCTCTCTCTCTCTCTCTCTCTCTCTCTCTCTCTCTCTCTCTCTCTCTCTCGCGCGCGCGCGCGTGTGTGTGTGTTAGAGAGAGAGAGAGAGTTTCTCAGTGGGTCTCTGTCTCTCCCTCTATCTCCCTAGTTCTCACCATGAATACAATGCACACATACACCCACATCATCCACATACAGACCCCTACTGGCACACATGCTCACACACACACACAGAGACGTACACACAGACGCACACACATACACGTAATACTACTACTACACGGATATTTATATAGCACTTTTTATCGAGCACAAAGTGCTTTACAATCAGCATTGAAACACACACAGACACATGCGCACACTCTCTCTCTCTCTCACACACACACACACCTGCTCGGAAGAACGGCCATGGTTGCACGCACACTCACACTCGTGCACACGCACACAGATTACATACTTACATCACACACACACACACACACACAGATTACATACTTACATCACACACACACACACACACACACAGATTACATACTTACATCACACAATCACACGCACACACAGATTACATACTTACATCACACACACACACACACAGATTACATACTTACATCACACACACACACACACACACAGATTACATACTTACATCACACAATCACACACACACAGATTACATATTTACATCACACAATCACACACACACAGATTACATACTTACATCACACAATCACACACACACACACACACACACACACACACACACACACACACACACACACACACACACAGATTACATACTTACATCACACAATCACACACACACAGATTACATATTTACATCACACAATCACACACACACACACAGATTACATACTTACATCACACAATCACACACACACATATATTACATACTTACATCACACAATCACACACACAGAGATTACATACTTACATCACACACACACACACACACACACACACACACACACACACACACACACACACACACACACACACACAGATTACATACTTACATCACACAATCACACACACACAGATTACATACTTACATCACACAATCACACACACACAATGTCCACAACAAAAGCACATATATTCTACACACGTGTAGTCTTAACATATAAACATGCGCGCACACATATAGGCGTACAAAGACGCATGCGCGCAAACACATGCATACTCTCTCTCTCTCTACCTCGCGTACGTTTTTGAAAGTTTGAATTACATGTACTTGTTTATTGTATTTTCTATTATTTTCATATTTGCTGATGACCCTACCCCGCTGTCCCCTTTGACATGGGTAGATGGCCCAGTTCAGTAAAATATTGTTCATTGTTCTCTCTCTCTCTCTCTCTCTCTCTCTCTCTCTCTCTCTCTCTCTCTCTCTCTCTCTCTCTCTCTCTCTCTCTCCATCAAGTACACATTCTATGTTTAAATTTGTGTTATTACTTTTTTGTACAAACAAAAGTATTACAAGAAAAGTGGCTGTTTTTATCTTTAAAGCTTTGAAAGTTAGGCAAGATTTACGTAGTGTTTGTAATGTCAAGTTAATAATGTAATGTCAATTTGTTGTCGCACTCACTCCATTGTATGGGCATGGCCTAACAATTAAGCATTTCCTGACTCCTGACTCTCTCAAGTACACACGTACATCGTTTCGCAGAAAGTATTTGGCGAGTGAGACGTGAAACGGGAAATAATCATGGTATTGCAAAGTATCACCATTTTCATTTCAAAACACCACACTGAACGATATTAATTTATGCCACAGACAAAACCTAACACTGTAACAGAGATATGGTATGATACCTCTTGGCAATTTCCGTATAATTTATTAGTGTTGGAGTCAGTAGTAGCTGAAGCAAAGCCCAGTGTGAT
>CM065690.1:56418537-56431037 GCA_017654935.2 Phymorhynchus buccinoides | reverse complement strand
TTCTCTCACGAGAAGCCTTGATTGCATCTTTTACATTCAAATTATCATCAGCTTCTGGGAGGCAATCCCCCCAGACCCATCACCCCACCCCAACTGACCACTTGGAGCTACCCCCTCCCCTCTTCCATGACTGGCTGATCCGCCCCAAACATGGTTGTATTTTTATGCTTTTTTGTTGTCTCCTTTCAATTCACATCATGTTTTATTTCATTCATAGATTTTTTTTTATATCATTGATTATGATTATGTTTAAAAATAACTAAGTCATGTAATTTAACCTATCCATCCATTCGTCTTGTCCGTGTGCTTGCGCCCCTCCCCCCCCCCCCCCCCCCCCCCCCCCCCCCCCGTTGGCAATCCTGCCCCCCTTGGCTTGAAAACGTTCCTACGCCACTGATAAGCTTAGATAAAGGACATGGTCAATATAATGCAAACAAGTTATAAATATCCCGGTTGTCTTTTATAAACATATGAAATATTCACTGTGTCCCACACTTGACTCGTTTCAGAGAAATCTTTAAAAAAAAGCTAATATCTGCTGGTAACCTTGTCAAGCACAAAGAGTTACATCATCCCTATTCACTTATATAAGGCATCGAGGCCTTACAATACAAAAACACAACGCGGCACAATAAGACAACACCATATCATAGGCCTAACATACCGAGCATTGTACACAACACCATAGCACAAATGCAACAATACAAAAACACAACGCGGCACAATAAGACAACACCATATCATAGGCCTAACATACCGAGCATTGTACAAAACACCATAGCACAAATGCAACAATACAAAAACACAACGCGGCACAATAAGACAACACCATATCATAGGCCTAACATACCGAGCATTGTACAAAACACCATAGCACAAATGCAACAATACAAAAACACAACGCGGCACAATAAGACAACACCATATCATAGGCCTAACATACCGAGCATTGTACACAACACCATAGCACAAATGCAACAATACAAAAACACAACGCGGCACAATAAGACAACACCATATCATAGGCCTAACATACCGAGCATTGTACAAAACACCATAGCACAAATGCAACAATACAAAAACACAACGCGGCACAATAAGACAACACCATATCATAGGCCTAACATACCGAGCATTGTACACAACACCATAGCACAAATGCAACAATACAAAAACACAACGCGGCACAATAAGACAACACCATATCATAGGCCTAACATACCGAGCATTGTACACAACACCATAGCACAAATGCAACAATACAAAAACACTATAAAAACCCCACAATTCAATACATTAGAATGCAATACTAATTATGATACAACACATTACAACACCACACCAAAAGAAACGATGTAATTCAGTACACAGATTGCAAGGCGATGCAACGTACTACATGTAGTAGGAATTGTTGGTTGTGGAGTTGCCTTGCCCAGGCAGGGCACATCCCCACTCTCTCGGCATTTAGAACAGTTGGTGCCGTGAAGGGTGTTCACCCCAACCAGCCAGAACCCAGCAGTGCGGGTCAAAGGACCAGAACAAAGTCCTCCGAGTCTGGCATCACTCTCTGTCAGTTTCACAAAACATGTTGATGTAACATAATGTTCTATCACGGTAGGGACAAAAACAGTATTTTTTTTAATATACCTACAACACTCACTCTCACTGAACAATTGGTCCAAACGCGAAGCTGTTCAACGGATTGAATGCCAATGAACTTTTAAAACTGTTTCAGTAAAGGGACATACCAAAACATTTCCACATTTTCAATCTTTTCTTCTATCTCTGGCGTTTGACGAAGCGCACGGTGTAGGGCAAAGGGGTGTAAGTGATGCCGATTCGGCCCTCCAGACTGGGTACTGTCCCTTGCTCTGGCGGCCATATTGTGTAGCGCTGCAGCAGAGTGGTGAGGAATTGGAACAACTCCATCCGAGCCAAAGCTTCCCCGGGGCACGATCTTTTGCCTGGTGCGGGAACAAAACCAATGCATCGTGATCATTTCCAACTTATACACGGGACTCACTTTGTTAAAATTACCAGTCGCTCTGTCACAGAGTCATAAGGTGGCTGCTGCTGCTTCTGACTACTACCAAAGACACTGTAATAGGAATAAGACAGACAAGCGGCCATTTCCCCCTATACGAGTAGTGTCTGTGAGGACATAAGCCCTGATTATGCCCCCCTTGAACCTCGAACCATGAACATCAGCAGTAATCTGGTTGTTACTGTTTCATAGATTTTCTGACCGTATTTGCAGCTTCCTTAACTTTCGTTCTCTTCAGGAAAACAGAAAAAGGTTTGCCGAAGCACTCAAACTAGAATCTGTACTACTACTACTACTACTACTACTACTACTACTACTACTACTACTGCTGCTGCTGCTGCTGCTGCTGCTGCTGCTGCTACTTATTGTAGCCTAAATGTGTCACGTTAAAAAGGGACATAACCAGTGTTTCTGTCCTCACTACTCATATAGGGAAAAGGGACCGGATGTTAGTCTTTCTTTTCAGTGTCTTTGCTACTACTACTACTACCATATGTACATATATACTACTACTACTACTACTACTACTACTACTACTACTACTACTACTACTACTACTACTACTACTACTACTATTATTATTATTGAGGGAAATAATGATGTTGATGATGATGATGATGATGACGACGACGACGACGATAATGATGATGATGATGACGACGACGATAATGATGATAATGATGACGACGACGACGATGATAATGATGATGATGATGATGACGACGATGACGGCGATGATGATGATGATGATGATGATGACGACGACGATGATGATGATGATGATGATGATGTATTATTTGATAATTTACCATGCCTAATCTTTTCAATGCCCTAGGCGTTTACAATATAAAAATATAATATACACATATAACACAACATATAATATTTAACATATTGCATAAAGAATGGGAAATGAAAATTACACAAACACCCAAAGACGGTCAGACAGACAGAGACACAATTATACACACATGCGCGCGTGAGCGTGCACACACTCACGCAGACACACGCGCGCACGCACACGCACGCACACGCACACGCACGCACACGCACACACACACACACACACACACACACACACACACACACACACACACACACACACACACGCACACACACATGCAGACACACACATGCAGACACACACATGCAGACACACACACACACACACACACACACACACACACACACACACACACACACACACACACACACACACACACACACAGTCGCACAGATAACTATGTGGCGCACCAAGTGCAGACACATGCACACACCAAGTGACGAAGGAATGGATCAGTAGTCGGTTAGGAAACAGATGAGCTTTGAGACGGCGTTTGAATGTGGGCACAGAGGGTAAGTATCTGAGAGAGCGAGGCAACTGATTCCAAGTAACAGGAGCTTGATAGGAGAAAGAGCGTTGACCAAAGGCTTTAGTACGGACAGTGGGGATACAATAGAGACGGGTGTCAGATGAGGAACGCAGAGCTCGAGACGGTGTGTATGATGATGATGATGATGATGATAATGATGACGACGACGACGACGATGATGATGATGATGGTGATGACGACGACGACGACGATAATGATGATGACGACGATGATGGTGACGATGACGACGATGATGATAATGATGGTGATGACGACGACGACGACGATGATGACGACGACACTGGCCTGCTCACCGATAAAGAAGGGCATGAGGTAGTCAGGTCGGATCACCTCCCCCTTGTCGTCCAAGAACCTCTCAGGACGAAACTCCAGGGGGTCACCCCACAGCTGGGGGTCAAAGTGCACAGAGTGCACGTTGGGGATTACCATGGTGCCCTTGGGAATGTGCATACCCCACACCTCTACCCCCTCCCCCGCCGCGTGCGTCACGGAGAACGGGGCAATATCCGCGAAGCGCTGACATTCCAAGATGGCCGCCTCCACGTACGGTAAGCGACGACGATCCTGATGATTGTGGAGAGAGAGAGAGAGAGAGAGAGAGAGAGAGAGAGAGAGAGAGAGAGAGAGAGAGAGAGAGAGAGAGATGTCTTCAAATATCACTCATAAAATGACACGCACGCACAAGCACATATTCCTTACATAGGCCTACAGACACAAACGTGCTCGCATAATTATGATAACTGCAACAAACAAAATTACAGGTAACATAGTAAGCCTATATAATATGTGACAAACATAATACACAAATTTACAATAATATAGATCATTACATTCCTGTCAATACTAGAGATTTGCGTATGTTCTTGTCTTATCCTATCCCATACCCACTCCACACAATTTCAATTTTCAATTTAATAATACTCCTTTGACCCCTCCTGGGGGCATGGAGGATAAACAGAATATAAGCAAGTGGCCAGAAGCACAAAATAAACACTCATCAAACAAATTAAGCTGCAGTCTATTGTTAAACAACTTTTCCTGATCTTATAATTTTTGCAATTTTCAATAATTTTGGCTTGGACATAAATTGACAAAAGTAAAAAAAAACTGATTTCTTATTTATATAATACCTCGGCAAAATATATCGATGTTCTTCAAAATATGGACATTCAATTGCAAAATGATATTCATCACCAATAACACCCATGTCACATTTGTCACACAAACGGTCCTGTCGGTCAAGTCCAAGTCATCGTCCTATTTCAATTGGTAATTTATGACAACTACATCTAAATTTCATTAAACTTATAATATATTTATCAGGCAATGTCATAATATATTTCTCTCTCCGACATTTTGTTTTATAATGTCTATAATAGAAACATTTGTTACTCGATTGAAGAGACTGTAACCAGGAATCTTGGAATTTATCTTTTAAAGACCGCAAAATATTATATAAAGAGTTTCTAGACAAAAAAGATTGTGATTCCCGGACACAATCACATCCACATTCTTCTTCTTCTTTTTTGATCGCTCAGACAGTTTCCTGTCAATTATGAGCGCAGGTGCGTCGTGCTGCCGTTATGCGCCTAAGTAAGAAATAATTAGGCCCAGCATGTCCGACTTCAGCTGGAAGAAATCATTTTGAAAGTGTTTCTTGAAAAAAGGCAGGAGAATGGACCGGTTAGGCAGAAAGATAGTAGATGACAGCAAACAAAGGGAAAAGGCAGAGTCAAAGAGAGTGACAGATTAGAGGAAGTTACAAGCACAGAACGTCCAGAAGGTAGGGGAACTATTTATACAAAAGACCCCCCGGTATCCCCACGGAGGGACATACACATTCAATCAGTATGTTCTTTACAGTTTCAAGCCAGGGAAATTCAATATAGCTGTTCTCATGTAAATCATACATTAACTGATATACTTTGCTAGAAAACTGATCCGCATATTGAGGAAGACCTAGACCAGACAAAAATCATATCATTCTTGATTTAACCAAAATTGAAACAGGAACAAAACCAGTTTCACCATACAGTATGTCTGTCATTGTGTTACGAGGTAGATGGAATATATATTTAAGAAACTGCAGCTGTAGGGTATTTTTCCAAATTAGTTAATTTTTCCTAACCCTATATTTCGGAACCATAAAGTAATACTGGCAGTACCATTTTTCTCAAACATATCAAGAGTTACATCAAAGACTCTAAAAGGGTAAGATGGACTACTTAAGAGTTACGGCGAGCCGGGCTGATAGAGTTATCGTTAGTGGGGTAGGGGAAGACGGGGTAAAAAGCGCATGGGCGGGTAAGAAGCCCACCCCAATTATCTCATGAAATAAAGAACATTTCAGTCAAATTTGCCCATGAGACGAATGCTAGACATTAACGCTCGTCTCATGGGCAAAATGAGACTGAAATTTGCTTCATTTCATGAGATAATTGGGGTGGGCTTCTTACTCGCCCATGCACTTTTTACCCCGTCTTCCCCTAGTTATACACCATTCACAATGGCGGCTATCCAAAAACGCAGACTGGAATTTGAACGGAGAATTCAACTGGCCTATCGACGTGTAAATGTGTCACGCTTAAAAGGGACATAACCAGTGTTCTGTCCTCACTACTCATATAGGGAAAAGGGACCGGATGTTAGTCTTTTCTTTTCAGTGTCTTTGGTTACATTATTACTTTTTTTTTAAAGAACGAGATACCTGAAGAACGTGAAACATTGCTCGCTGTACTTGTTCTAACATCGTTTTCTTTGCTGTAAATTTGTGTGTGTGAAACATAACGCCAAGATATTTCATATAACTTACAATTTCAAGATCACAATTTCTAAAATGAAATTTTAAGCGATTGCTACGATTGTTGAATATCATTACTTTTGTTTTGGAACTATTAACTTGTAATTTCCATATAGAACAATAATCAAATAGAGTATATAATGCTCTTTGCAAACCCTTAGCAGTAGATGATAATAATATTGTGTCATCAGCATACAGTAACACCAGTAACGTAATATAGTCCTTAACACACACACAAGATTGTGAAACTCACACACATGCGTTTATCAGCACGTGTGTAAACCTACAATGTGAGTTCACATGCACGCGAGCCCGTGCATGCACACACACAGAATGACCGAAAGCAAAACAAATATTTTGTATGTCATCTAAAAAACATTTCAACTAACAGTTTGAGTTGATACAACTCTCTCTCTCTCTCTCTCTCTCTCTCTCTCTCTCTCTCTCTCTCTCTCTCTCTCTCTCTCTCTCTCTCTCTCTCTCTCTCTCTCTCTCTCTCTCTCTCTCTCTCTCTCTCTCTCTCTCTCTCTCTCTCTCTCTCTCTCTCTCTCTCTCTCAGCTTGACCTATATAATGTAAAAAAGAATCTGAATGTCTCCAGTGTTATTTTTGTAGATATAGAGCTCAAGATGATTGATGATGACGACGACGATGATGATACTAACCTAAATGCGCCCTATCCCTTTACCTTCATAGAGGGGGTCTCACCCTGAGGGTAGACACCGTCAATCTCCTCCCTCATTTTGCTCTGCACGTGCGGCCACGTGACCAGGAAGATGAAGCACCAGCGGAGGGTGGTGCCCGTGGTTTCTGTACCCCCCACCAAAAGGTCCCCCACGGTCTTTAATAACTGGTCGTCTGAAAGTAGGTTTAGAAAAAGAAAAGCAAAGGAAAATGGGAACACATTCGCATTTGTTGCAGACAAAACCTTTTCTAGTGTTCACATGTTTTTGCCACCCATTTGCAAGGAAATCTGTCTTTTGAAACACATAGAGCTCCATACAGTTACAAATGAGACGCTTTCTTCATAGTGTGTGTATAACAAGCCAGAACTTAGTGCGTGATAGAAATGTCATCAGAGGGGGTCTCAAAGTGGGGGCAAGCTACAGCCGGTTTTGGCCGACTTGAATACGCAGAGGCAACTTCTGGTCGGCCGGTATTGGCCGGCATAAATGCAGGAGGGTATTTTTTTAATGCAACATTTCCGCCCCCCCCCCCCCCCCCCCCCCGAAATACAAAAAGCTGACCAGCCATATAGACGCGCTGTCAGAAAGTGTGTCAATATCTTTACATTTATTTTTGCTTTATTTTGGTATATTATAGTCACAGAGACTGGCAGGATGCATGTCATCTGAGGAGCGCGTCATCGTGACGCAGCACCACATGCAGGATGCATGATATGTGAGTTCGTGTCATCCATTCCACGGCACAACACGGCCTACTCCTACCAAATAGTGGAATGGGCTTTAGCGTGTGCGCAAGATCTTGTGCATGCGTCCGCACACGGGACCTCGGTTTTAAGTCTCATCTTTTTAGGAGGTTTTCTGCAGCGGTTTTCAGGGTTTTGTGAGGACAGAAACAAAGCAACAGCCAATAAGCTACAACAATCGTAATACCTCACCATTCTGGAATGAAGTTGAGGGTTAATAAAACAATTGGAAAACAATGCAACTATGTCCCTATAATACAAGCTATTTAGGTTGTATTTTTGCCCCCCCCCAAGAAAAATCGAGCAAGCCAGCAAGCGATCTCCTTTTTTTCGCTTGCTGGCTTGCCGATTTTTGGGGGGGGGGGGGGGGCAGGAAGACATGTCTGCCCCCTCTCCTCTGAGCCAGAGGGGGCAACCCCTCCCCCTGCCCCCGGCCCCCTATTCCTACGCCACTGACATACTGGTGTTGCATTTTTTAAAATATCTATACATGTATGCACTTATATGTAACCACAGCAACTTCCACCCCACACCAAGTGCGTTGAAAAGAACCTTAGCGTAAAATGAGTAGATTCAAATGTGACCTTCTAACTCCATGAAAGTTGGCCTCTTTTGCTTGAAAAATGGTGGCCGGAAGAATGCTGGGCGGTCAGACCTTGATCGGTATGACATCATCAGAACAGCCATAAGCCAAAGTACCTACATGCCAAATTTGAAGACTCTAAGACCAACGGTGTGGAAGTTATGTCCCCTTAAATATTGTTCGGTTTTCAAGGTAATACGCCAAGGTCAAGGTCAGGACGGCGAAACGTTTTGCGCGGATGCCTTCCTCGCATGGTGACACACCACCATACAACATTTGAAGCGATGCGGTCAAGCGGTTCGGGAGATATGCTTGGGACAGACAAAAAAACACCCCGGCAAACAAACAAAAACAACAAACAAGGGCATCGCCGGGTGGCAGATATGTCCTTTGCAGGTGGGGAAGACGGGATAAAAAGCGCATGGGCGGGTAAGAAGCCCACCCCAATTATCTCATGAAATGAAGCAAATTTCAGTCTCATTTTGTCCATGAGACGAGCGTTAATGTCTAACATTCGTCTCATGGGCAAATTTGACTGAAATTTTCTTTATTTCATGAGATAATTGGGGTGGGCTTCTTACCCGCCCATGCGCTTTTTACCCCGTCTTCCCCTACGCCCTGTACATGCCCCGCCCTGTATGTCCCTTCCCCCTCACATCTTAGGTCCCCGTTCTCCTTGTGACCTTTGGGTGATGCACCTACACACCCTTGTCTGGGTGCAAATCGTTTTCTGGGATGCACACCCTTAATTGGTGGGGTGCACACCCTTGACACTGAGACATGTCTGCCGCTCGGCGACATTTAAGCCCCACGTGACACATTTTGTGCTAGAATGTCTTTTACTTTTAGTATTAGACCCCCTCCTTTATCGGGATGAACACCCTTAATTAGTGGGGTGTACACCCTTAGCTCGGAGACATGTCTGCCGCTCGGCGACATTAAAATTCCACGTGGCGTAATTTGTATTGCAATGTCTTCTACTCTTCTTTTTACACACCCACACAAAATTTGGAGTGATTCTGTAAGTATTTCACGAGATATAGGAGGGTGAAGAAAAAGGGAAACATGTCTGCCGCTCGGCGACATTGTATTTCCGAGGGATAATTTATATACGAATGTGTTATACTCTTAGTGCCACATCCTCACACACAATGTGAAGGGATTCTGTCGTCTAGTTCACGAGATACAGCTTGGACAAGAAATATATAACGCAAAGAAGGACATTTCGGTTTTCAAGGTCACACTTCAAGGTCAAGATCAGAATGGCGATAACGTATGCTCGGATGTTTTCTACTCTGGGTTATACAGTGCCACACACAATCTGAAGCGCTTCTGTCAAGTACAAATGTGGAAAATATGGCTTAAAACCCAATTTTTAGACCCCTACCACTTTCAAGTCCTACCGATCTCCCGGACCTTGACGTTGACCTTGATCGGTATGCCATCATCAGGACGGCCATAAGCCCAAGTACCTACGTGCCAAATTTGAAGACTCTAAGACCAACGGTGTGGAAGTTATGTCCCCTTAAAGATTTTCGGTTTTCAAGGTCATACGCCAAGGTCAAGGTCAGGACGGCAAAACGTTTTGCGCGGAAGACTTCCTCTCATGGTGACACACCACCACACACAATTTGAAGCGATTCCGTCAAGCGGTTCGGGAGATATCCTTGGTACAAACAGAACAACAAACAAACAAAAAAAGTTACATACACGAACGAAAATGACAACAAGGGCATCTCCGAGCGGCAGATATGTCCTTTGCCGGTTACGCCCTGTACATGCCACGCCCTGTGCCTCCCTTCCCCCTTCACATCTTCGGTCCCCTAAGAAAACAACAACCCCCAAACAAACAAACAAACAGACTCGAACGAAAACATACTTCTTTGCGATCTACTTCGTAGATCGGCAAAGAACAAAAAACAAAAAAGAAACATACACGAAAACATACTCCTTTGCGATCGTAGATCGGCAAAGGACAATAATTGTTTGTTATGCTTCTTTTTAAAATGTTTTTTTAGAAATGGTGTCTATAATTTGTATGTGAAAGGGGTGGGTGGGTGTGGATGAACGGCGTGAGCATTTTTGTTTTATTTTGTTTTTGTCCTTTGCCGATCTACGATCGCAAAGGGGTATGTTTTCGTTCGGCTTTTTCCCCCCTTTTCTTTTCTGTCTGTCCCAAGGATATCTCCCGAACCGCTTGACCGTATCGCTTCAAATTGTGTGTGGTGGTGTGTCATCATGAGAGGAAGGCATCCGCGCAAAAATGTTCGCCGTCGTGACCTTGACTTTGGCGTATGACCTTGAAAACCGAACAATCTTTAAGGGGCCATAACTTCCACACCGTTGGTCTTAGAGTCTTCAAATTTGGCACGTAGGTACTTTGGCTTATGCCCGTTCTGATGATGTTATATACCTCTTCATATTGTTCTGCAATAATGTTTTTCTTCTTTATTTTTATCTCTCATAATATTTGTAAAGCGCTCTGAGGATGATGTTTTATCATCGAAGAGCGCTATAGAAGCTTTATTTATTATTATTATTGTTATTATTATTATTATTATTATTATTATTATTATTATTATTATTATTATATTTTACGGCGATATGCACTAGGTCAGTGCTTTTTAATTTAACAACGTTCAAAGTTTTGCTTAACTGTTTGACATGGCAAATAATGTCATTAATTTCATGCATTTATTAAATCGTCTTGATATATGCGGTCAGCACTAGCTTAAAAAAAGGTCGATATTGATTCTCTTAAACGGATGTTTGTACTGAGCCAGTGCTTTCGAATCTAATAATTATCGATTTTACGATTTCTTTCCATTACAAATGACCTGTCATAGGTTTTATGCATTTATTTAAATGGCCTGGCCTTAAGCAGTGAGTGCTGGCTTCAAAAAGATTGATATTCATTCTCTTTGGAGGAGGTTTGCACTGAGTCAGTGCTTTCCTATTTAATAAATGTTTATGTTTTTACTATTGTTTGTCAGTGCAAATGATGCGTGAGTGGTTTTATGCATTTACTTTACAAGCTGCATAATTTCAATCATGTTCTGTGAGAGAGAAAAATAGAGATTTAACGCCTTCTGGGCCAAAGGGCCATTTGGGGCACTTGACATTATAAAGATCCTGGTATCATGTTCTGTATGATATGTGGGGCTTAGAGTGCTTTTTAAAAATGTGCATTAAATTAGTGTAGGGGTATGTATTTTAATTAATCATAGATCATTCATTGCACCATGTATTCGTTTAGAGCTTTGATATATTATCACCAGATGTTCAATAAACACAAAACAGTTGAGTCTGTCTTTGTTTCAATTTGTTTAAGCTCTTATAGTATTTATCAACTAGTTTACTGCACCAAATCCGAAGAGAGCAACTAACCCCATCCTCCATCCTCCCTTTCTGTTACCCCCCCCCACCCCCCCACCTCCTCACACTATATCCACCCCACCCCCATCCTCTAAAAGTGTTACGAAATTCTGGATCTGTTCCAGACTATTTTTTAAAGTTTAGAGAATGGGATTCTTGAACACGTAATGGGCTCTATTTTTAGTTGTCAGACACCAGAACGAGGCTCAATGGCAGAATTACGGCCCTTTAAACCGCACTGTTTACTTTAGACATTCCCCTGTCTTGGCGTTTTCTTGGTGTGTTTGTAGTTAATTCAGTGAAGTCAACTGAGCGTTTGTGACTACCCAGATGTTCGCTTGTCTGTAAAATGCTGAGTATACTAGTAGAGAAGTGATAAACTAGACAACATATCTGTTCTTTCCTGGTTTTCTTCCTACCTCTCTGATCGCACACAGACAGTTGTCAATGGTTCTTCACCTCTTCCAAAAGGTCTTCAGTTCGGTGTGCCCCAAGGTTCAGTCTAGGTATCCTTTTTTGTTCTTTATACCCAACCTCCCTCTGCCATCATCAACCAGCATTCTCTTCTACATCATAGCTTTTCTGATGACAATCAGCTGTACATTTCTGCCCACCTGAGTCAGTCAGATCAAATAATTTCTTCTTCTAAATTGTACATCTCTGCTGTTAAAACATGGATGTTTTACAACAAACTGCAACTAAATGATGAAAAGACAGAGATGATTCTTGTAGCCTCTAACCACACAATTAAAACTCAGGTTCTCCCAGGTTCTGTTGACATTGATGGCACTGAGATCAAGCTATTGGCATCCGTCCGCAATCTAGGTGTTACTTTGGACCAAACCCTTTCTTTCAAACAGCATGTTTCCAATGTTT
>CM065690.1:56406037-56411037 GCA_017654935.2 Phymorhynchus buccinoides | reverse complement strand
CTCTCTCTCTCTCTCTCTCTCTCTCTCTCTCTCTCTCTCTCTCTCTCTCTCTCTCTCTCTCTCTCTCTCTCTCTCTCTCTCTCTCTCTCTCTCTCTCTCTCTCTCTCTCTCTCTCCCCCTCTCTCTCTCTGTGACTCCTACTACTCACAACAGAAAGTGGTCGGCTTCCTCCTATTATTCTCCTTCTTCCTCTTCTCAATCTCCTCCAGGTAAGCATCGATAAAATCCCTGACCTTCCCGGGCTGAAACTCCCTCTGGTGATTGTCCAGCCACTTCCGCAAATAATCCTGCACAAAATCCACATTCTTCAACATTTTCCTCGACTTGAACAAATCCCCGGGAAGCTGATGCAAAACCGGGAAGAAATTCAACAGAGCTGTGCCCCCGGCTAAACTCATATTCTCCTCGAAGATCTCCAAGAATCGGACGAAGATGGGGTCGTGGTATTCGAAGCGTTTGCCGAAGGCTATTGAGCAGATGATGTTGGCTATGGCGGTTTGCAAGGCGTGCCCAGGGTCGAAGTCATCGCCGTGGGTTTTGTTCAGAATCTGGCAGAAGGCTTCGAGCTCTTCCTGGACCTTGTCCTCGAAGGAGGCTTTTCCGATGCCCAGGTTCCGGAAAGTGTTGATGGTGAACTTGCGGTGTTCCTTCCATACGGCGCCTGAGGAGTTGACAATACCTGGAACACACACGAACATATACGCACGCACGCAAACACACTGTATGTAAAATAAAGTATAGACAACAACAACAACAACACAACAAGCGTGCATAAACCTACACACGCGCAAACAAGCATTCAAACAGACTTACAGACACATATGCACATAAACGTATAGACATACGGCACACACTCACTTGCATATAGGTCTAATCACTCTTGCGCGTGCGCGCAAAAAACACACCAATCACTTTCGCAGGCAGGTTTACAAACGCATGTGCACATAAACATGTAGATACACGACATCTAAGCACACATTCATATACTTGCGCGTGCGACTGCGCGCGCACGCACGCACGCCCGCACACACACGCACACGCACACGCACACACGCACACACACACACACACACACACACACACACACACACACACACACACGCGCGCGCGCGCGCGCGCGCGCGCGCGCGCGCGCGCGCACACACACACACTAACATAAGTTAACAGGCGAGCATAAAACAAATCAAATTTCTACGCTAATCCTTCTGGCACCAAGCTTGGCACCAGAAACCATTTCCCGATCATGCATAGCCTACCTGAATAACAGACAATCTGAACAGGTAACAGATCTCGCTCTCTAGCTAGCTAGCTATATACACACACACAGGCATACACGCGCGCACGCACTGAGAGAGAGAGAGAGAGAGAGAGAGAGAGAGAGAGAGAGAGAGAGAGAGAGAGAGAGAGAGAGAGAGAGAGAGAGAGAGAGAGAGAGAGAGAGAGAGAGAGAGAGAGAGAGAGAGAGAGAGAGAGAGAGAGAGAGAGAGAGAGAGAGAGAGAGAGAGAGAGAGAGAGAGAGAGAGAGAGAGAGAGAGAGAGAGAGTTAGTTCAGACTTCAGATACTTTATTTGACAAGAATAAGAATTTAGGCTGGGCCTATAGTCTTCCATTAATTAGTTAATTAAGAGAGAGGGAGGGAGGGAGAGAGAGAGAGAGAGAGAGAGAGAGAGAGAGAGAGAGAGAGAGAGAGAGAGAGAGAGAGAGAGAGAGAGAGAGAGAGAGAGAGAGAGAGAGTGAGAGAGAGAGAGAGAGAGAGAGAGAGAGAGAGAGAGAGAGAGAGAGAGAGAGAGAGAGAGAGAGAGAGAGAGAGAGAGAGAGAGACGTGTACAAACATTCAAGTGGGTTAGTGAAAGAGTGAATATGTGAAAGTCAGTCAGTCAAGACAGACAGACAGACAGACGGACATAGACACAGAGAAAGAAACTGAGAAAGGAAGTGGAATAATTCAATACATTTGAAATATCATTGCTTCATCGTTCAGCTTTGTGGGCGTTGTTGTGGTTGTTGTTGGTTTAAATAAGTTTGTATTCACCCACACAAACAATAATCTATACAAATATGGATAATGGCATCAACAAGCTTGAAGCTTATAATGTCCCTACTTTTGCCATTGTAATGTACATATGGCAGCTTCTTCTTGTTGTTGTTGTTGTTGTTGTTGTTGTTGTTGTTGTTGTTGTTGTTGTTGTTGTTGTTGTTGTTGTTGTTGTACTCCTAGTTCTTACAGAACGGGAGTACATTGGAATGGGAACGAGGGTTGTGCGTTTCCTGTCCGTGTGTGTGTGTATCCGTGCACCGTGTTCCAGTCTATAGCGCCTAAAGCACTGAACCGATCGTAGTGGGTTTTTTAGTTTTTTTTGGTTTTACTGGGTAAACGTTTATAACGCATTTGTCTTCTTCTTTTTGTTTTTTTGTTTTTATTTTCTCTCAAGAATGCAGAGAAAGAAAGAGGGAATGACATGGGGCGGGCTTCAAAACTGTTCAAGAAATGGGAGTGGAAGAACACTGTCACTGCCAACTCGGAGCCCAAGTCGGAGTGTGGCTGCTCACGTGGCGGGGTAATCAAAAACGGTCACACACGTAATGTTCTCATCCCTAGCTGGTGCATTTGTACCATTGAGTGTTCAAGGGCTTCGGCTGTTGGGATGATCCCCGGAGTCTTTTAGCCAGGGTACGACAACCACAACAACTGCCAACTTCTTTAGGCTGGTGTTAGAACCAATATATAGAAATAATATGATATCGTTTAATTAATAAGTATTTCGATATTCTTCTTGTTGACTAAGCTGTTTCTTTTTCTGCTCTGATGAACTTACTTGTAGGTACGGTAGGCCGGAATAGGGTGCCAAAAAAAGAAGATAAATAAGTTAACGAATGTACCTGTCTTGTTGAACGTGTAATAGGTGCTTTCTCTCTCTCTCTCTCTCTCTCTCTCTCTCTCTCTCTCTCTCTCTCTCTCTCTCTCTCTCTCTCTCTCTCTCTCTCTCTCTCTCTCTCTCTCTCTCTCTCTCTCTCTCTCTCTCTCTCTTGTTTATTATTTTATTTGTTTGAGGACCTCTTATGCTTATTCAGTTCATCCTCATTAAGCATTTCAAGTTCAAATTCTCTCTCTCTCTCTCTCTCTCTCTCTCTCTCTCTCTCTCTCTCTCTCTCTCTCTCTCTCTCTCTCTCTCTCTCTCTCTCTCTCTCTCTCTCAATTTCATCAGGTACATAACATTCGCAAAAAATGAATTATTTTATATTTTTTACCCAATAGTATCCTCTTTAACAAATAGCATGAAGCCACTGCTGCTGACTCCAATGGACTAACATAAATAAATACTGAACGTATGCACTGTTATTTATCATGATGCCTACATGGGTTTACTTTTTCACTCATGAATATTTTGCGCATCTAACATTACCTTGATTTGATCTGTCATGTATAAAGGTATGTTAAAATTGGCTATGTTAAATATAATTAAGTTTGATTTAATAATGTGTATGTGTTTTATTCTAATTTTTGCATTTTACAGACAAGTGTGTAATGTTGGCTTAGGCTTGATTTTCTCATGTTATATATAAAAATATTTGTGTCGTTTTTTATATTTGTTAAAAATGAAGATGAAACGTATGATTTAATTTGCTTACTTTTAAATTTGTCTGTTAGTTGAATGTATATTTGAAACTTGAGTGTATAAGGTAGGATTAGGTTTGATTTTGTCGAGTGTATATGCTAATTTACAAATTAGTGCATGCTAAAAATAAATATTTATATAAAGTAAGATTAAGTTCGATGATGTCATGGGTATGTATTTACTATGGTTTTATAACGTGTGTGTGTTTACTTTTAAGTTTATTTTTTAGTTGAATATGCGAAGTAGGCCTACAAGTAACTAGGCTCGACTTTGTCATGTATCAGTGTTTACTGTGTTTATGTTATGATTGTTAAAGATGAGTGTGTTAGATATGCTTCTCTCTCTCACTCAGTCTATCTATTTTTGTCTCTCTCTCTCTCTCTCTCTCTCTCTCTCTCTCTCTCTCTCTCTCTCTCTCTCTCTCTCTCTCTCTCTCTCTCTCTCTCTCTTCTTTAGGCTTATATTGTTATATTTTGTTTATTGTGACTTAGCCAGAATGTTTATATTTATGTAACGAAAAGTGTTTCTTTGATATTATTGTATTGGGGATCCTGTATGATGAGAGAGAGATGGAAAGAGAGAGAGAGGGGGGGAGAGAGAGGGGGGAGAGGGGGAGAGAGAGAGGGGGAGAGGGGGAGAGAGAGGGGGAGAGGGGGGAGGGAGAGAGGGAGAGAGGGGGAGGGAGGGAGAGAGAGAGAGGGAGGGGGAGAGGTGGGTGGGAGAGAGTATGGGCCGTGTGTACGCACGTATTAATTGGTGCATTCCTTCCTGTTACTTGTTTACATTTTTATTAGTTTTTGTGAGTGTGATGTGTTATCAGAGAGTGACAGTGCTTGGTGAACGAGGGTGGATGTCTTTGTGAGTGAAAATCATGTTATTTTGTTACTTTATTTCTTTGCATTCGAATGTTCGTGGTATGACTTTCTTGCTGATTTTAATTAATGTTTTCCATCTTTCATTGCTGCTTTTGTAACGCGCAACGGGCATATGGATGTCTAGCGCTATATGAATTATTATTATTATTATTATTATTATTATTATTGCTACTATTATTATTATAGGATTGGGTTTCATCTTGTTATGTATAAGTGTTTATTCCAAAATGTGTGTATGTTAAAGATGAGTATGTAGAATAGGATTTGGTTTTATTCTGTCATGTATATGTGCTTACATTTACGTTTGATGTAGTTTTAAAATTAGTATGTAAAATGGGCTTAGGCTTGATTTTATTATTTGTATCGGCATTAAATTTAAAATGTGTAGGTTACATGTTATGAGTATGTAAAATAGGATTAGTCTTAATTTTGTGATGAGTTAAGTTTTACCTATGTGCATATTAAAGCCGAGGACTAGAAAGTAGGTTTAGGCTTGATTTCGTTATGA
>CM065690.1:56393537-56396037 GCA_017654935.2 Phymorhynchus buccinoides | reverse complement strand
TATTTATTTGTTTGTTTGTTTGGTTGGTTAGTTTTCTATTCTGTTTGTTTTTATTGCTGATGTTGATACTCTGCCTACAGTGTTGTTGCTATATTACTGTTAATTATTGTTGTTTCTGTTGGCGATGTTCCAGTGTCTCAATGTTCATTTATAGTATTTACTTTGTATTGCATGATTAGAACCAAGGACAGAATGGAAGACTAGGCCCAGCCTAAATTCTTATCCTTGTAAAAGAATGCGTCTGAAGTCTCTCCCCGTAGGCGTGGAACAGAACTAATATGTCTACCTGTCTTCTACTTTCTTTCTCTCTTTCTTCCGTGACATGAAATCCCTTATTTCCCAACTCCAGCACAGATCAGTATCATAACACCGACAGAAAGGAAGGAAAGGCCATCAGGGGACATAGATAACCGACAAACAGAGGTGCCGGGGGGTATGGATGACAGAGGCCCAGGTGGCTCATTAAGAAACATTAAGAACTATAGAGTTGTCAAATAACGCGAAGGGTTCACTTAGCGCGACTATTGCACTACACAAAGCGCGAATGTTTGATAATCAAACAGAAACATTTGTTCTTTCTTCACAGAGAGAGAGAGAGAGAGAGAGAGAGAGAGAGAGAGAGAGAGAGAGAGAGAGAGAGAGAGAGAGAGAGAGAGAGAGAGAGAGAGAGAGATGCGAATGCGAATGCGAATGATTTATTCAAATAGGCCAAGGCCCCAGAGAGAGAGAGAGAGAGAGAGAGAGAGAGAGAGAGAGAGAGAGAGAGAGAGAGAGAGAGAGAGAGAGAGAGAGAGCGAATGCGAATGCGAATGATTTATTCAAATAGGCCAAGGCCCCAGAGAGAGAGAGAGAGAGAGAGAGAGAGAGAGAGAGAGAGAGAGAGAGAGAGAGAGAGAGAGAGAGAGAGAGAGAGAGAGAGAGAGAGAGAGAGAGAGAGAGAGAGAGAGAGAGAGAGAGAGAGAGAGAGAGAGAGAGAGAGAGAGAGAGAGAGAGAGAGAGAGAGAGAGAGAGAGAGTTAGGTTTTACGTCCACTCGGCTGCAAAACAGCACATATGGGACGAACCATCAACCAGCCATCATTCAAGGGTTCGCGCTATTTGACTATCAGACCTTCGCCCAATTTGTAGGCCTATGCAGAAAGTGTTCGCGGTATGTATATGTTCGCGCTATTTGACGGTAGCCAAAGAAACAAGAAGACTGTTTGAGAAAAGGTTAACCTTTTCCATTGCGAAAACCTGAGGAATATTATCCTTACACAAAAGCCAGCTTTTTGGGAAAATAAAGTGATAAATTGTTGGTCACGTGAAACAGATAGGTAGGTGGGTGGGCAGGGAGAGGTAAAAATGTAGATGGCAGAGCATGTGGCGATGGTTGCACAAATAAAGGGTGGTGGTGGTGGTGATATTACTGGACGTAGTTCCAGCTACAAAAAAAGTTGAGAGAGAGAGAGAGAGAGAGAGAGAGAGAGAGAGAGAGAGAGAAAAAACTTGAAAACTTGAAAACTTTAACTTTATTTTTCAAGGATAAAGATTTTAGGCTACGCCTAGTCTTCCAATCTGTCCTTGGTACATATACGAACATAGAATACAAACATGGCAAGGCATGATATTACACATACAGATTTGAACATAAAGGTAGCACCTTTGTACATATACGAACATAGAATACAAACATGGCAAGGCATAAAATTACACATACATAATTGAACATAAAGGTAGCAAAGCAGGTATTATGATAAAGACAGGTTGAAATACGAATTGATAGAATGACATACGCACAGGTATAATTGTTAATACTTGTGCGGGCATACATGCGTGTAACCATACACGCACACACCTGCACGTGCGCGCGGCACACGCAAGAATACATGCAGATACGCACAGATATATGTTGAAGCACGTATAAAAGAACTATACATTTTAGAACAGGGCAAACTAATGCAGCCTATGGTATGAAACCGGTAGCAATTAGCAATAAAGTGCGGACAATTTAAACATTGATTTTAGCACATTGTTGGAGAATAGTAAACAAACAGAGTGATGTGAATACATGACATCGTAATTAGCAATATAGCGTATCGGGATATATGAAGAGAAAAAGAAAAAAAAACATCATGGAGGGTCGAATGTAAGTGTCTCTCGGAGACTGTGACAATGTATCACGCACAACCCCACTTTCTTTATCTACACCCCCACCCCCCCCCTTTCTTTCTTCGGGCCGCCACTTTAAGTACAATTCAACATCAAACAGATCGCCGATTCCGAAGCGATATCTGTTTGATCACGGGTTTTTCCTCGGATGACCCCCACATTGGCGGTCTCCCTTTGTTCCCCGTATCTCCTTTCCCGATCACGAGAAGGAGGAATGTGACACGTGCCAGTGATGTAACCGGCTCGTGATCGTTCTGTACTACTATGCATAATATTATAACATCATCTTGTGACTTGTCGACTGCTATGAACCAATGACAGGCTCTCGGGTGTTTGAAATTGGAGGGGAA
>CM065690.1:56321037-56383537 GCA_017654935.2 Phymorhynchus buccinoides | reverse complement strand
TGTTATGTGTTTTGGGACATGGACTGAGCAGAAGAATACTAAGAGGAAGAGCGGAACAATCTCCTAGTCTGACTGAAATGAAACAAAGCAAATAAACATAATAATGACATTCTTACCTGCGCAACCGAACAGAGCAAACAAGATGTGTATCCTCACAAACGCCTATTTTTGATGCTCATCCACCCAACGCGACATACACACACTTTCAATGTCCGAAAACGGTATACTGTCTTAGGCTCTGTACCGTTAACTGGCCAACCCAACAGTAGGCTTGGGGTGCTGCCGGCCCGTTTTATACACTCATTCTCAAGCCGGCTTCAGACGCGAAATACTTCGAAAAAACCGGGACACGTGGGTGTGTGGGTGTAGGTGGGCGGTGTCAGCGGGGGTGAAGGGGATGGTAAAGAAGGGGGTGGGGACGGGGATAGATCGAGGGGGGGGGGGAGGGGGGGGGCGGGAGGGGGGGGGGGCCAGACAGACTTGGGTGGATGGAAGTTCAGTTTAACGTCGCGTATCGGCTTTCGCCATGTACGACGGGCTGAACAAACCAACCAGGATATAAACAAAAATTTATATTCCTGAATCACTGTCTTAGCCAAAAGGCAGAGAAGCGATCAGAATATTCGCGAATATAACAGACTTGGGTCTGCGGTGCGAAAGGCTAAATACCTAACCACAGGCTTCTGGTGTGTGATTCGCAATAAAAAAACTAACAAGTCTACTTTTCCTGATTTTTGTTTCAGCACAGGGGCGGGGAGTCAATTAGCTGTGTTTTTCTTTGCTCGTTTTTAAAGATCCACCGATCACGTGTCAAAATCACGGGTTTCACGTGTTTTCCCTCTTATAACTGGAAATAAATCTTGTTTTGACCAAGTCTGACTCCCATATAAATGGCCCCAAATTGAAACCGACACATCAGTTTAAAGAGCAGCCTCAATTTGAATATGGGGAAATTTGTTTGTGGGTCACAGCAACCCAGAAAAAAACAAGGGACTTAATCGTGGTGCGTCACTGGGTCTTTAAAAAAATGATAACCAGAGATTGAAAGTGTGTGTGTGTGTGTGTGTGTGTGTGTGTGTGTGTGTGTGTGTGTGTGTGTGTGTGTGTGTGTGTGTGTGTGTGTGATTTTGGTGTTGGCAAGCGTGAGTGGTGTGTCTGTGAGTGTATGTGTAACAGTAATTGAATAAGTAATAATATAGCAATACATTCTTAGACACCCCCCCCCCCCCCATTCCAACTCTAAAATTAAACGGGCTAACAGTCTCACACAAAAACATAGCCTCCAGAACGGAGGTAATCATTCTAATTTTTGTTGAAAAAACCCAACCCACCTCAGCTCAGAACCTCCCCCCCTCTCCCACCCTCCCCTCACCCCTCCTCCGTGGGAATACAGGGGGTAGGGTGGGGTGGTGGGTCTTTTGCACAAATAGTTCCCCAACCTTCTGGAAGTTCTGTGCTTACAATTCCCTCTAATCTGTCACTCTCTTTGACTCTGCCTTTTCCCTTTGCTCACTGTTATCTATTGTTTTTTTGCACTTCTGGTCCACGCTCCTTCCTTTGTTCTAGAAGCTTTTTACAAAAAAACATATTGCTCCAGCGGAAGACGGACATGCTGGGTGTAACTATTTCTTACCTAGGCGCTTAACGGTAGCATGACGCATCTGCGCTCATATGACAAGAGATTGTCTTGAGTGATCGAAGAAGACGAATAAGAAGAAAGAAGAAGAACCTCCTCAAGTTATATCACCATAATCGTCAATGTATTGAATTTGGATGACTGTTCGAAGAAGAAAGTGTTTCGTTACGCGCATCTGTGGTAAACGCTGATTTAAAAAATGTTGTTAAACACAACGCAGACAATAGGATTAAGGAGCCTGTCTGGTTTTCGTGATGTCTGTTTCATGTGCCTGTGGTTTATACACACATTATAAAGATGTGATGTGATGCAACTTGGCACAATTTCACCAGCAGAGTAAACGCAGCCCTTTGTTTCCTAAACTATGTCGTCGGAAAGTACACATAGTGTAAGATACATATCAACGGTGTCTCTCTCTCCCCCTCCCTCCTCTCTCTCTCTCTCTCTCTCTCTCTCTCTCTCTCTCTCTCTCTCTCTCTCTCTCTCTCTCTCTCTCTCTCTCTCTCTCTCTCTCTCTCTCTCTCTCTCTCTCTCTCTCTCTCTCTCTCTCTCGTTCCAAGACTAGGCGTTGCCTAAAATGCAAAAATAAAGTGCCTATGCGAGCATAATATTAGTGTGTGTGTGTGTGTGTGTGTGTGTGTGTGTGTGTGTGTGTGTGTGTGTGCGTGCGTGCGTGCGTGCGTGTGCGTGTGCGTGCGTACGTGCGCGCGCGGCGCACATGCATGCTTTTGTGCACTTGTTAGTGCGTGTGTGTATGCATGAGAGAGTAAGTGATCTTCAGTCTGGCGCGCATTTTTCCTTGTCTAGATAGTGGGACGACCCTGGTGGTACTGCAACACCAGGAAAGTCCAGAAGTTATTTTTAATAATCAAGATAGTATGAGCGTGAGAGCTGTAGGCCTATACAAATTAATACTGCCCCCCCCCCCCCCCCCCCCCCCCCACCGTGATGGATACATTATGTTACATCAACATGTTTTGTGAAACTGACAGAGAGTGATGCCAGACTCGGAGGTCTTTGTTTTGGTCCTTTGACCCGCACTGCTGGGTTCTGGCTGGTTGGGGTGAACACCCTTCACGGCACCAACTGTTCTAAATGCTGAGAGAGTGGGGATGTGCCCTGCCTGGGCAAGGCAACTCCACAACCAACAAATCCTACTACTACTTTGCATGGCCTTGCAATCTTTGTATTGAATTACATCGTTTCTTTTGGTGTGGTGTTGTAATGTGTTGTGTCATCATTGTTATGCTTGCATTGTAATGCATTTCAAAGTACTTTTTTGGTGTTGAATTTGTGCCAGGCCTATAGTGTTTTGTACAATGTTTGGCATGTTTGAATGAAAATCCGTGTAACGTCCTCCGGTCTGAAACAGACACATATGGGACATCAGTAGATATAAAGATGGTGGGAACGATCCTGGAGGCAATGCCCGGAGGCAGTGCAATTCCAGGAAAGTCCCGAATTTTTAACGATACAGATGTATAAGTGATGTTTGGCATGTTTTCGTTTGTAAGGCTTTTTAAATTTGTTGTTGTTGTGTGTGTTGCGTTTGTGCCAGGCCTATGGTGTTTTGTACAATGCTTCTGGCATGATAGATTTATCACATTGTGTTGTTGTGTGTGTTGCGTTTGTGCCAGGCCTATGGTGTTTTGTACAATGCTTCTGGCATGATAGATTTATCACATTGTGTTGTTGTTGTGTGTGTTGCGTTTGTGCCAGGCCTATGGTGTTTTGTACAATGCTTCTGGCATGCTAGATTTATCACATTGTGTTGTTGTTGTGTGTGTTGCGTTTGTGCCAGGCCTATGGTGTTTTGTACAATGCTTTTCGCATGATAGATTTATCACATTGTGTTGTTGTTGTGTGTGTTGTGTTTGTGCCAGGCCTTGGTGTTTTGTACAATGCTTCTGGCATGATAGATTTATCACATTGTGTTGTCTTATTGTGCCGCGTTGTGTCTTTGCATTGTAAGGCCTCTATCTGTATGTGACTGTATAGGATCATATAACTTTCTGTGGTTGTCAACACTATTAGCAGATTATTAGCTTTTTCAAATTTTTTCTGAGACGAGTCAAAACTGGGACACATTTAATGTTTGATATGTTTATAAAAGACAACCATGCTGTTCTTGCTTGCGCTTTATTGACCATTTCGTTTATTCAGGGATGTACAGTAGATGTACATCCCTGGTTTATTTAAGCTTAACTTATCTGCAAACTGAAACTTTGTTTGTTTATTGACTTGATTATGGTTGTTGTTATTTTGTGGTTCATTTCATTCGATCTTCTCTCTCTCTCTCTCTCTCTCTCTCTCTCTCTCTCTCTCTCTCTCTCTCTCTCTCTCTCTCTCTCTCTCTCTCCTCTCTCTCTCTCTCTCTCCCCGGTACCCCTCTCTCCCCCTCCTCTCTCTCTCTCTCTCTCTCTCTCTCTCTCTCTCTCTCTCTCTCTCTCTCTCGTGCTCCTCAGGCGTTCTCTCTCTCTCTCTCTCTCTCTCTCAGTCTCCCTCTCTCTGTGTGTCTCTCTCCCTCTCAGTCTCTCTCTCTCTCTCAGTCTCTCTCTCTCACCTTCTCACTCTCCTGGATCCTGGACCTGTGGTCTCTGCTGCTCAGTCACTCTCTCTCTCTCTCTCCTCCTCCCCAGTCTCTCTTGGCGTTGCACTCTCTCCACCTTCTCACTGTCCTGGATTCTGGACTGTGGTCCCCGGTAATGAAGCTGCTCTTGGCGTTGCACTCTCTCTTCTCTCTGTCTTGTGGTCCCCGGTAATGAAGCGTGCTGCTTGGCGTTGCACTCTCTCCACCTACCTTCTCAATGTCCTGGATTCCTGGACCTGTGCTCCCCAGTAATGAAGCGTGCTGCTTGGCGTTGCACTCTCTCCACCTTCTCACTGTCCTGGATTCCTGGACCTGTGGTCCCCGGTAATGAAGCGTGCTGCTTGGCGTTGCACTCTCTCCACCTTCTCACTGTCCTGGATTCCTGGACCTGTGGTCCCCAGTAATGAAGCGTGCTGCTTGGCGTTGCACTCTCTCCACCTTCTCAATGTCCTGGATTCCTGGACCTGTGGTCCCCGGTAATGAAGCGTGCTGCTTGGCGTTGCACTCTCTCCACCTTCTCAATGTCCTGGATTCCTGGACCTGTGGTCCCCGGTAATGAAGCGTGCTGCTTGGCGTTGCACTCTCTCCACCTTCTCAATGTCCTGGATTCCTGGACCTGTGGTCCCCAGTAATGAAGCGTGCTGCTTGGCGTTGCACTCTCTCCACCTTCTCAATGTCCTGGATTCCTGGACCTGTGGTCCCCAGTAATGAAGCGTGCTGCTTGGCGTTGCACTCTCTCCACCTTCTCAATGTCCTCGATTCCTGGACCTGTGCTCCCCAGTAATGAAGCGTGCTGCTTGGCGTTGCACTCTCTCCACCTTCTCACTGTCCTCGATTCCTGGACCTGTGCTCCCCAGTAATGAAGCGTGCTGCTTGGCGTGGCACTCTCTCCACCTTCTCAATGTCCTCGATTCCTGGACCTGTGGTCCCCAGTAATGAAGCGTGCTGCTTGGCGTTGAATGGAAAGGAAAGGGGACAAAGTTTGAGTGCAACAGCAACATCAATGCATGACATTGTAGGCAGTGTGGGGGTGAGTGATGATGGAGGAGGAGAGGCACTGGGTGAAAAGGGGGCGGTGGGTGAGAAGGGAGTGGAACGGACTGGGAGTGCAGCTAATCCAGCGAGACGTATCAGTGGGGACATGGTAGTGAGGAGTGAGGACAGAGGGGGAGACACACGGGGTCAGAAGGGAACAGTAGGTGGGAAGGGTGGGGGACAGAAGGGGGGTTCGGGTGCACCGTATGGAAGTGGCAATGCAGGCAAGGGAAAACAAACTGGGCTAGACAGTTACCTGTCTCCAGCCAGCGGGCCTACTAGGAACACACGGCAAACAGCCAGTGACAGTGAGAGACGTAGGCCTACAACGCGATTCGGGTCAGACTCTTCTAAACCTAAATAGGGAATAGCTGATCAGCCAACGCAGTTATCGTTCCTCAACTACAATGTAGAAAATATTTGTAAAAAACTGAATGATCTTGAATTTTTGAAATATGTTAATACGTTTGATTTTGTATGTCTAACTGAAACCTTTGCAAATAAAGCGTTTGATTACAGCAATATTTTTCTTGATTATATGAAATTTAGTTCACCAGCAAAAAAGCTGTCATTGTTTGGGAGAAATTCGGGGGGAGTATTAGTGTTGGTGAGAAATTGCTTCTCTAAGTTAGTAAAAAAGATTGAAGTGAAATGCGATAATTTAGTTGTGCTACAAGTGGACAAGAGTTTATTTCAGGTTGATAAAGATGTTTTGTTTATTGCTGGTTATGTTCCTCCTGATGGAAGTCCTTTTTTACAATGATTGCGATGTAAAAGATGGTATTCTTATTTTGGATGATAAGTTGCAACATTTGATTCGAGATGAAAATGCTTATGTTATTCTTTGTGACGATTTAAATGCCAGAACAGGATGTGAGCAGCCAGTTGTGGATAACATGTCAAGTTATCTAAACCCTAGGGATGATAGTGATTGTGATGAACTTTATGCACGTCAGTCAAAAGATGAAATTGTTAATGGTTTTGGGAAAAGTTTATTGGATTTCTGTTTTACGTCTGATTTAGTCATTTTGAATGGTTGTTGTGAGGGAGACTCATTTGGAGGTTACACATATATTTCACCTCACGGGAGCAGTACTATTGATTATTTTATTGTGTCTGAAGAACTAGTACCAGATTGTGATGTATGTGTTAGTGATAATTTACAATCTTGGCACCTCCCCGTGGAACTAAGATGGAAGAAAGGAGTGACTGAAGAGAAAGAAAGTGACCAGAGTGAATGTGGAGAAGAGAAGATTGTGTGGAATGAAGAGTTTGTTGATCACTTTGTGAATGAACTGGAATCTGATGTGTTTAAGGAAAGCCTGACGCGAGCAGAGGAGTGTTTGGAGGGTGATGTGGATGAGTGTGTGGATCTGTTTACTGGTGCTTTGTACGGAGCAGCTGCGTGTATGGTACGAAATGTGGGGAAAAAGAAAACTTATAAAAATGATTGGTTTGATAAAGAATGTGAAATAATGAAAAAGAGAGTCAAACGCCTTTTGAGAAGTTATCAACGGTCTAAGACTGATAAGGCTAATCGTCACCAAATTTATGTAAATGCATTAAAAGAGTATATTGATTTAAGGAAAGAGAAGAAAGAAAAGCATGATCTTTCTAAACTGGAAAAGTTGAAAGACTCATTAAAAGACCCTAAATCTTTTTGGTCAACATTAAGGACCATCAACAGGAAATCAACTATTTATAACCAAATCTCAATAGATCAATGGCACAGGCACTTTTTTGATGTTTTTAATTCATTTGATGACACTGAAGATTTGAACAATAACAACATAGGAACACATAACGATAACATTAATGAGCCTCTATTTAATGACCCTATTCAAAACGAAGAAGTAAAAAAAGCAATTAGTGATCTAAAGAGAGGTAAATGTGCAGGTCCTGATGGAATTTTAAATGAAATGTTAAAAAATGCGAATAACCTAGTCATAGATTTCCTTGTGAACATGTTTAACACACTTTTCCACTCTGGTAAATTCCCAACTCAGTGGTCAAAATCAATCATTATTCCTCTTCATAAAAAGGGAGACGTTAACAAAGCTGATAATTATCGTGGGGTGTCTTTATCCAGTGTACTAAGCAAGATTTACACCAGCATTTTAAATAAAAGACTTACTAAATGGGCTGAAAGAGAACAAAAAATATTAGAAGAACAGGCAGGCTTCAGAAGGGGATATTGTACTACTGATCATATTTTTACCTTATATAGTCTGGTTCAACGATATCTTTCAAAAAACTCAAAATTGTATGTGGCTTTTATTGATTTCCGCAAGGCCTTTGACTCTGTTAACAGAAACAAATTGTGGGAATGTCTTCGAAATTCAGGTGTAAATGGTAGGATGTATAAAGCTTTGAGAGGAATTTATGATACTGTTCTAGCTTGCGTGCGTGATAAGTCCTTGTATTCACAATATTTTGAGTGCCCTAGAGGTGTCAAACAAGGGTGTGTATTAAGTCCTGAACTTTTTTCATTTTTGGCTCACGTCGTTTTTTAAAACAAAGTGAGTCTATAGTATCGTACATGTTAGGTTGTGTGTCTGTGTGTGTGTGTGTGTGTGTGTATGTGTGTGTGTGTGTTGCGTCCGTGGCCCCGACCTTTAACCTTAACTCAAACCTTAACGTTGTCATTTTCTCTAAACATATAAGGCGTTAGAGGGTTAAAGTTAGCAGGATACTTGATTTTGACGTGAGTCTTCAAGTCACGACGATCAAAGCAGTCAGATACATTGATAAATAACAAAATAAAGATAATCATTTGTTGCAGAGATTACTGTTGTGCAACCTTTAACCTTGACTCATTCACACTCTTCAAACTAAAGAAGACTCACTCTCCACTGAAACTTTAACGTTGTCATTTTCTCAAAAAAATGATAAGATGTTAGAGGGTTAAAGTTAGCAGGATACTTGATTTTGACGTGAGTTTTCAAGTCATGGCGATCAAAGCAGTCAGATACATCGGTAAGGAACAAAAGAAAGAAAATCATTTGTTGCAGAGATTACTGTAACTGTTGTGTTGATACCGAGTAGGAGATACATACTGGAAAGAACTCTCCATTAGATATACTAAAAACGCTCTTTAAAAAGAAACACAAGACTTCAGGTGTGTACAAATAGGTACATTTTAACGTCGTCAACTTATATTTTCTGTAACAAATGGATGTACCGAGTGTGTGCGTTGACGGCCCGGTTGTTTAGCTTTATTTGCGCCTTTGAGTAACGGTTGTTCGTGTTCATTTGCACATCATCTCTGCGCATAACTTAGCCTACTGCACTTCCGGCAACAAGGCCTAGGCCTAGAGTCCATGCCTTACCTCATAATCAAGACGACGTACTTAACATTTAGCCCACATTCATTTCAGTCTTGAAAAAAAATATACAGAAAATCCAGTAGATTCGTCGATTTCACTGCCTTCGACGTACGAATCCTTTGTTAGGCCTAGACGATTGATCACCATGAGCAAAGACTGTACAGGGGAAGATAAACATGGATGAGCTTGCTGGCTGTGACCTTGACCTTTGCTTTGTGGCAGAGGGGGGGGGGGGGAATTAACGAAACGAAAATAAAATATTAGGACTAATATAAAATATCTTACAGAAATGTAGATGATGTGGAACAAGTTTTCATCGCATGAACAATCAGTTTAAAACAGTAACAGATCACGCAACTTCAATTATTAATTTTCTAAGAGTAAGAGGCTTAGACCCACAGGCAAAGACTGGAGGCCTACTACAGGTGTCCGTAGACCACCCTTACCCCGGCGGGGGGGGGGGGGGGGTGGGATTGGTCACTATGTTTTTTTTTCTGAAAGCTTGGTCAATATGCTTTTCAATTTTACTTGTTTGCCAAAAATAAAAATAGGGCTCCACTATGTTGCATGCGCATACATATAATTAAATTTTAAAGAAAGGGGTAGGGGTGCATAGAAATAATTTTAATTTACACAGTAAAATAAAAATTAATTCTGTTTTCAGATGCACAAGTGTCTACATAACAGTATTCTCTCTATACAAGCATGGGAATTGTCATGGGAATTCCCATGTCTGCTATAGTAATAAAACTCAGACGTGAGCCTTGCAGGCTTTGCCTCTTGTTCATTAATGAACTTGCAGTAGAGTTAATTAAACAAGGTCGTCATGGTATTCAGTTGTGTTTCAGGGTGAAGCGTAATTCCCGGAGATATGGAATTGTTTTTAATGTTATTTGCAGACGATGTTATTTTACTGTCAGACACTGCTATTGGACTTCAAAATCAGCTTAACATATTAAAACAGAAGCAGACAGATTGCAACTAGTTGTTAACCTAGAGAAAACCAATATAATTGTCTTCCGGAAGGGTGGGTATCTTGCTGCAAACGAAGTGTGGTGGTACGGAAATGATGAGATCAGGGTTACAAATAGATACAAATATTTAGGTATTATTTTCACTACAAAACTAAGCTTGACTCCATGCTGGTCAGAACTAGCCAAAAAGGGTAGAAAAGGGGTGATCGAAATCCTTCGTAGTTTGAGGAAGTTAAATTCATTTGATGTTAGTATATTTTGGAAGATGTTTGATACTAAAATAGAGCCAGTTTTAACGTACGGAGCTGAAGTGTGGGGACTTATTGAAAATAAACCATTAGAAAGTGTCCATACTTTTGCAATCAAAAGACTCTTAAGTGTTCCAGTACATTCCTCAAACAAAGTATGCTATGGCGAGTCAGGAAGATATCCATTGTTTATTCGTTCGTATGTTAAATGTATTAGATATTGGATTAAAGTAACAAAACTACCATTGACACGTATTTGCAAAAAAGCGTACCAAATGCTGTTAAGACAACACGAATTAGGTAAATATAACTGGGTATCAAGTGTTAAAAAAGTATTAACAGAAAATGGTTTTGGATTAGTTTGGATAACGCAGGGTGTAGGAAATGAAAAGGTTTTTCTGTATGAATTCAAACAACGTATGGTCGATTGCTTTAATCAAAACTGGCACGCTGCTATAACTGAAAAAGATAAATATAGTTGGTACCATTCTTTTAAGGACGGATTATATTCTGAAAAATATTTTGATGTACTAACAAATAAATGGTGTAGGGATGCCTTTATTAAATTTAGAACGAGAACTCTAGGCTTGTATTCTAACAAATTGTGGTTCACTCGTGATTTGTTTATTAATTCTGTTTGTCCTTTATGTTCTGATGGTTTTGAGGATGAATTGCACTTTTTATTTTCTTGTAAGGAATATAATAAGTTACGCAAAACATGTCTTATATTCACTAAATTCAATTTGCAGAGGTATAATTTTTGTAAGTTACTTGCCTCAGAGAATGAAAATGTCATAAAGTGTTATGTTTGTTTTTAGCTAAAGCTACAAAGCTTAGAAAAGAGAAATTGGATTGTTGCATATAACTTTGTGCTGCATTACCCGACCTATCCTATTGGTAACTTACGTATTATTGTTGGTTGGTCAGTCTAACAGTTATGCTTTTGTGTAAATTTATTTTTCTCTAGTGTAATCTTTCTATGTATGTAAGATGTTTTATTTTATGTTTGTTAAAAACAAATCTTATGAACTGATTTAGTCGCCAGTTAGGCTTATATTATTCTTTAGTTCATGGTTTGTGCTTCCTTGGCATCGGAGCATTGTTTGCTAATGTCAATAAAATTCATTTTTTCAATTTCAATTTCAATTTCCCTCTCTCTCTCTCTCTCTCTCTCTCTCTCTCTCTCTCTCTCTCTCTCTCTCTCTCTCTCTCTCTCTCTCTCTCTCTCTCTCTCTCTCTCCCCCCTCTCCCTCAGTCTCTCTCTCTCTCTCAGTCTCCCTCTCTCTGTCTCTCTCTCTCTCCTCTCAGTCTCTCTCTCTCTATCAGTCTCTCCCTCTCCCTCCCTCTCAGTCTCTCTCTCTCTCTCTCTCTCTCTCTCTCTCTCTCTCTCTCTCTCTCTCTCTCTCTCTCTCTCTCTCTCTCTCTCTCTCTCTCTCTCCTTCTCTCTTGGCGTTGCACTCTCTCCAGCTTCTCAGTGTCATGGATTCCTGGACCTGTGGTCCCCAGTAATGAAGCGTGCTGCTTGGCGTTGCACTCTCTCCACCTTCTCACTGTCCTCGATTCCTGGACCTGTAGTCCCCAGTAATGAAGCGTGCTGCTTGGCGTTGCACTCTCTCCACCTTCTCACTGTCCTGGATTCCTGGACCTGTAGTCCCCAGTAATGAAGCGTGCTGCTTGGCGTTGCACTCTCTCCACCTTCTCTATGTCCTGGATTCCTGGACCTGTGGTCCCCGGTAATGAAGCGTGCTGCTTGGCGTTGCACTCTCTCCACCTTCTCTATGTCCTGGATTCCTGGACCTGTGGTCCCCGGTAATGAAGCGTGCTGCTTGGCGATGCACTCTCTCCACCTTCTCAATGTCCTGGATTCCTGGACCTGTGGTCCCCGGTAATGAAGCGTGCTGCTTGGCGATGCACTCTCTCCACCTTCTCAATGTCCTGGATTCCTGGACCTGTGGTCCCCAGTAATGAAGCGTGCTGCTTGGCGATGCACTCTCTCCACCTTCTCAATGTCCTGGATTCCTGGACCTGTGGTCCCCAGGTAATGAAGCGTGCTGCTTGGCGTGCACTCTCTCCAGCTTCTCACTGTCCTGGATTCCTGGACCTGTGGTCCCCGGTAATGAAGCGTGCTGCTTGGCGTTGCACTCTCTCCACCTTCTCAATGTCCTCGATTCCTGGACCTGTGCTCCCCAGTAATGAAGCGTGCTGCTTGGCGTTGCACTCTCTCCACCTTCTCAATGTCCTCGATTCCTGGACCTGTGCTCCCCAGTAATGAAGCGTGCTGCTTGGCGTTGCACTCTCTCCACCTTCTCACTGTCCTCGATTCCTGGACCTGTGGTCCCCAGTAATGAAGCGTGCTGCTTGGCGTTGCACTCTCTCCACCTTCTCTATGTCCTGGATTCCTGGACCTGTGGTCCCCGGTAATGAAGCGTGCTGCTTGGCGTTGCACTCTCTCCACCTTCTCAATGTCCTGGATTCCTGGACCTGTGGTCCCCGGTAATGAAGCGTGCTGCTTGGCGTTGCACTCTCTCCACCTTCTCACTGTCCTGGATTCCTGGACCTGTGGTCCCCAGTAATGAAGCGTGCTGCTTGGCGTTGCACTCTCTCCACCTTCTCAATGTCCTGGATTCCTGGACCTGTAGTCCCCAGTAATGAAGCGTGCTGCTTGGCGATGCACTCTCTCCACCTTCTCAATGTCCTGGATTCCTGGACCTGTAGTCCCCAGTAATGAAGCGTGCTGCTTGGCGTTGCACTCTCTCCACCTTCTCAATGTCCTGGATTCCTGGACCTGTAGTCCCCAGTAATGAAGCGTGCTGCTTGGCGATGCACTCTCTCCACCTTCTCAATGTCCTGGATTCCTGGACCTGTGGTCCCCGGTAATGAAGCGTGCTGCTTGGCGTTGCACTCTCTCCACCTTCTCAATGTCCTGGATTCCTGGACCTGTGGTCCCCGGTAATGAAGCGTGCTGCTTGGCGTGGCACTCTCTCCACCTTCTCAATGTCCTGGATTCCTGGACCTGTGGTCCCCAGTAATGAAGCGTGCTGCTTGGCGTGGCACTCTCTCCAGCTTCTCACTGTCCTGGATTCCTGGACCTGTGGTCCCCAGGTAATGAAGCGTGCTGCTTGGCGATGCACTCTCTCCACCTTCTCACTGTCCTGGATTCCTGGACCTGTGGTCCCCAGTAATGAAGCGTGCTGCTTGGCGTGGCACTCTCTCCAGCTTCTCACTGTCCTGGATTCCTGGACCTGTGGTCCCCGGTAATGAAGCGTGCTGCTTGGCGTTGCACTCTCTCCACCTTCTCTATGTCCTGGATTCCTGGACCTGTGGTCCCCGGTAATGAAGCGTGCTGCTTGGCGTTGCACTCTCTCCACCTTCTCAATGTCCTGGATTCCTGGACCTGTGGTCCCCGGTAATGAAGCGTGCTGCTTGGCGTTGCACTCTCTCCACCTTCTCCATGTCCTGGATTCCTGGACCTGTGGTCCCCGGTAATGAAGCGTGCTGCTTGGCGTGGCACTCTCTCCAGCTTCTCACTGTCCTGGATTCCTGGACCTGTAGTCCCCGGTAATGAAGCGTGCTGCTTGGCGTGGCACTCTCTCCAGCTTCTCACTGTCCCGTCTCTGGCACGGGTCCCCGGTAATGAAGCGTGCTGCTTGGCGTGGCACTCTCTCCAGCTTCTCACTGTCCTGTCTTCTGGACCGGGTCCCCGGTAATGAAGCGTGCTGCTTGGCGTGGCACTCTCTCCAGCTTCTCACTGTGTATTATGTTAGGAGACATTAATGTTCATTTTGATACTCAGCATAACCCTGTAACTACTAAGACGATTAATGCTTTGAATATGTTTCATTTTTGTCAATCTGTTACCGAGCCAACTCATGAACGTGGCCACATTCTGGACTGGGTAATTTATAGACCAGATGATGATTTGCTACGCTCTACTCATGTCACTCAATCTCTTGCTTCTGACCATTTCTGTATTGTTTGTGAACTATGTTTGTCTGTCCCGTCTGACACCCCATCGTACAGACAGTCTCGTAATGTACGCGGCATGGATAGATCAGCATTTCAAGCAGAGTTGCGCGCGACTATCTGCCCTGAATCATGCCCCACGGTCAACAACCTTAACAGCGCTCTCACTCGCGTTATGGACACACACGCGCCGTTACGTCACCGCCAAGAGCGTGCCGATAGACTGGAGCCGTGGTACCCTTTAGTTAGCACTGAACTGAACTCGGCGAAGTCAGAAAAGCGTGTAGCTGAAAGAGCATGGCTTAAGACCCCCCTTACCGTTACAAAACAAATCTTCAACGCTGCGAAACGAAAAATAGCGAACATAGTGTTGACAGCAAGATCCTCCTTTTACACTGACCAAATAAACAATGCAGTGACCTCTAGTCGGCTGTTTTCTATCTGCAGCAAACTACTGGGGCGTGAAAAAAGCACCCCTCTCCCTACCACCCACCCTGTCAGTGACCTTCCTGATGTCTTTAACGACTACTTTGTTCAGAAAATCCAGCTGATCAGAAACGAACTTGATCAGGCTTCTTCCACACCTAGGCCTACCACCCTGTTAGACCAAATAGGAACAACATCCACGTTCTTGGAATTTCAGCCAGTTACTGCCTTTGAATTGAAGAAGATCATTCTAAAAGCTAAACCCACTTCCTGTCCTCTTGACCCTATACCGACGCCACTTTTCATAGAGTATCTTGATGAACTACTCCCTACTCTCACCCATATTGTCAACAACTCTCTGACATCTGGCTCCTTTCCATCTGTGTTCAAAACTGCCATTGTCAAACCACTTCTAAAGAAATCATCCCTTGACCCAAACACTCTCAAGAACAATAGGCCTATATCCAACCTCTCTTTCATATCAAAAATCATCGAGAAATTAGTTCTTCATCAACTCCTAGGCTATCTCAATGAACATCAACTCATCAGTTGTTCACAATCAGCGTACAGGCCATTTCACAGCACTGAAACGGCACTGTTGAAAGTAACTAATGACATTCTCTTAGCTCTTGACTCTGGTGACGCATCTATATTAACTCTTTTGGATCTTTCAGCTGCTTTTGATACTATTGACCACCATATACTCCTTAAGAGGCTTCAAATCACCTATGGAATATCAAGCACTGCTCTGTCATGGTTCTCGTCTTACCTTTCTGGTCGAACTCAGTCTGTCTCCATCAATGACTCATCTTCTGCAATGGTTGGCCTCACATGTGGGGTTCCTCAAGGCTCAGTACTTGGACCAGTCCTCTTCATCATGTACACTAAACCCCTGTCCGAGTTGATCACTTCTCATTCAGTTGATTCTCAGTCTTTTGCTGATGATACACAACTCCACAAGCCTGTATCCCCATCTACCATTCTTCCTTCTATATCTTCACTTGAATTCTGCATTCGCAACATCAAATCATGGATGCTACAAAACAAACTGAAGCTGAATGACGACAAAACGGAGGCCTTGTTCATCCACTCTCCATCTAGAAAACTTCCGTACCCAAAGCCTGATTCCATCTCTGTCTGTGACACTCAAATACCTTTTTCTCCTTCTGCTAGAAATCTTGGCTTCCACATCTCTCAAGATATGAGTGTTGACTCACAAGTTCAAACTATCTGTCGGTCAGCATACTGTGAGCTGCGTCGCATTGGTACGATTCGCCATCTCCTGTCTATAGATACTACTAAAATACTAGTCTGCGCTTTTGTTCTCTCTAAACTAGATTATTGTAATTCACTCTTGTATGGCTGCCCCCAACACCTCATTGACAAGCTTCAAAAAGTCCAGAACTCTGCTGCCAGACTTGTCCTCAAGGTCTCTAAGTATCATCATGTTCAACCACTCCTGATATCCCTTCATTGGCTTTCCATCAAAGCACGTATTGACTACAAAATTTCCACTCTATGTCATTCTTATTTCTCTGGAAATGCCCCTAGCTACATTTCTGACATGCTTTCTGTCTATACTCCATCAAGGCAATTGCGGTCATCTTCAGATTCCAAAATTCTCTGTGTTCCTAGTACACGAACAAAAATGTTTGGTGAGCGCTCCTTTTCCTTTTCGGCCCCATCAGTTTGGAACTCCTTACCACGCGAAATCCGCCATATCCAGTCCTTGCAATGTTTCAAATCAGCTCTCAAGACCCACCTGTTCAAGCTACATCACAACCTTTAGGCCACATTACTTCTGGACTCTATTCTCACACACACACTCCCCTCCCCCCATATTAGTTTCACTGTGTGTTGACTGCAATGTGTACGTCAGCTTTGTTGCGAGAGAGAGAGAGAGAGAGAGAGAGAGAGAGAGAGAGAGAGAGAGAGAGAGAGAGAGAGAGAGAGAGAGTGTATGTGTGTGTGTTGATGCTTTGTTCAACTGATTGTATTTTGTATTGTGTTTTTTGGGTGGGGTGAGTGGTGGTGATGGTAACGGTGTGTGTGTGTGTGTGTGTGTCTATTTCGTCGAGAAAACAGCCCATTTGATACTTTTTGACCACCCTGTACCCCCCTTCACTCTGAAATGAACCCGGCAAACCTGGTATTTTTTTTAAGGTCAGAGCCTCGAACGTGGTTTTTCACCGGTAGTTATTTTTTCCGGAATCCCCCGAAATCCCCCGAAATCCTCCAGAATCCACCCAAATCCCCCGGAATCCACCAAAATCCTCCGGAATCCACCAAAATCTCGGCGGGGCCAAGTTACTGACTACCAAGCTTTGAAAGAAGCCCTGCTCAACAGATACCAGTTGACAGTTGATGCCTACCGGAAAAAGTTCCGGTCAACCAGAAAAGGCAGGGGAGAGTCCTATGCCCAATTTTCAGATAGACTGGGAAAATCTGACAAAATGGGTGTCCCTGTCAGCAAAATCAGAGTGCTATGCGGATCTCCGGGAACTGATGGTTGGCGAGCAGCTGCGCGAAACCATGTCCCCAGAGTTACGCACCTTTACCGCCGAGCAAGGGGCCACGACTCTGGCCGACCTCATCCAGCTAAGCGACCGGTACACCACGGCCCATGATGAACCCAGCACCCCTAAAAGGCCAAAACTCCAACAAGGTGTTGGGTCCAATGCTTCACAGCAGAGCAGGTTTAACCCCAACTCTAACCAGAACCCGCCAGTGAGATGGAATTCCAGTGGGACTAACAGTGGGTCCAACGGTTCTACCCATGAACGACAACCACTGGGACAACCCCTATATTGCTCATACTGCAAGTCCAACACCCACAACTGGTTTGACTGCAGGAAACTGGCCTACAAGCGACAAAATGTTGCAACTATGCAAGTTGTCTCCACTTCGCAGAACTGCACCAACCCCTCCCCGATCCAGTGTCCAGGCACACCGTCAGTCGTCGGACAGGCGACTGTCAACAACATCCCGGTTCAGTGTCTCTATGACACTGGACTGTCATGCGACGCCATCGTCTGCGGATCCTTGGTCCCCGCGTCAGCATACACCGGCGACTTCATCGCTCTGCAGGGCCCTGATGCTTCTATCCCCCCATTCACTTTGCCAGTCGCCATAATCAATGTCGACACAAGATTTGTGAAGGGACCCATCAAGGCAGTGATCATGGACAGTCCTGTCTATGACCTCATACTAGGTTCACAGTATGTGTTTTTAGGGCACCCCTCTCAACCTGCCCTAGTTTCAGCAGCCTTCCCTTCTCCCCAAGCCACAAACCAACTCCCACCCTCCTTCCCAAAGAGCAAATCTCCCTTAGCAGGAAAGAAAGCTCTCAACGCGGCAAACCAAATTGCTGTGCGAGCCAATCCAGAGCGTCCCAAGTCCCCAAGTCCGCCACAACTTGGAAAATCCTTCCCAAGGAATGTCCGCCACACGACACAAGACCACTCGCCACCGGTACCTCAGGTGACAACACCTAAAGGCAGCACTGGACCCGCAAACAACCACCAACGTTACCATCGGGACAGGCCGCCACACATCCAGCCGTCACCTACCCCTCCCTTTCAACGAGTGGCAGTCGACTTGGTCGGGCCTCTACCTCAACGGAAGAAGAAATTACGGTACATAGTCACCGTGGTCGACATATGTACCATGAGGTGCGATGCCGCCCCAATCTCCTCACTTGATGCTAGCCAGGTAGCCGCGGCACTCAAAGCCATTTTCGCCTGAATCGGCCTACCCAACCACATCATCAGCAACGATGAGTCCAGGCTAAAGGGGAAACTCAGGCAAGAGGTGTTTGCTATCCTGCAATCAACCTTGGGACAGCTCAGCACAGGATTGCCGCACCAACCTCAGTCAGAATCCATTCCACTGGTCTCCAACCCACCTGCTCCTTTGAACTCTGTGCTGCAACCAGACGTTCCACCATTCCAGCCGACCCAGGCTTATCACTAATTTGTCCCTGTCATCCAAGTCGAAAGTGGAGTCGGCGTCTCACAGGAAGATTCCGGTACCATAATCTTTTCTTCAGGGGGGGCCTCTGTGACGTAAGTGACCCGCACGCCCCACCTTCTCCCTTTCTCCTCTACTTAACCCCCCCCCCTCAATCGCGTGACATCAAACCCATCGCCGATTCAAAGCGGTCTCCCTTTGTTCCCCATATCTCCCTTCCCATCACGAGAAAGTGACACCCACAGTCGGCGCCCTTTGAAGACTCTCCCTTTCCCGATCATGGAATGTTGACACATGCCATTCGCAGCTGCAGGAATGTCGGCGTGTGATGATGATGTAATAAGCGCATGACTATCGCGTCGTCTCCTGACTTGTCGACTGCTATGAACCAATCATAGGCCCTCGGGTGTTTAAAATTAAAGGGAGATTTGAATAGTGAAGGAAAGCCGCCTAAACATTCTCTTAAACACAAGACTCATAAACCTGGCTGAGTGCACATGGTAGAATCAACCTCTCTCCCTGCCAGTCAAACTAGCCCAACTCGTGAGTAATAGTAAATTGAGTAAAATATGTGATTGAGATTTGTTTTTGTTTGATTCTATTTTTGATCTAGATCCTATGTTCCATGATGAATAAGGAGTAGATAAGTCAGTGAAAAGAATTGGTAAACATGATGTTCTAATTATGTGCACCTATTATTTGTGTGTGTGTTTTTGACTTTAACTCTTTTGGTACAAGAACCGGATTCCAGTCCTACTAACACCTTTGTATATTTTTAGTAGGGGATCCCTGGGTTGCAACCACCTTTTCCTGTGATTATCAGCAGGGCATCGTGGTCAGGAAGTTCAATCCCTGACTCACAAGCATCAAGACGGGACCGCCACCAAGTCGCCCCCGCACCAAGAATCCGCAAGGAGACCACGCCTGAACCGTGCCATCCCGCAACGCGGCAACCGGAACGACTGGGAGCTACTCTACACCAGAGCAAGCCAAGTCAACCCAGCATTCGCCGATCCCTACGGAGGAACTTCAACACAGCTAAGTCCCTAAGACAGTGCCAAGTCCAATAACTGGAACCCCAGACACTGGACAATTAGTGACCCTTCCGGCTTGGGGCTAACCTTCTAGAAAGACAAAAGTCTTGTAAATCCTTTCGGATTTCATTGTTGTTCATTCATATTTTGTTTTGGCGCCATTGAGCTGCTTTATTCTTATTGCTGCATAATCTTATGCAGATTTTGTGAGTAAATAAAATACAAGTGTCAAATAATTCTGAACCCTTTGGTCAGACTGATGAGAGTGGAAGTTTTGTAATTTTCATGTAAAAACCTACTTCTCTCTGTCTGCCATTTAGAGCAAACTACCACTTGTATTTCATTCAATCATACGAGCCAGAACCCGGGCACAAATATAAATTTATTAGATGAAAAGGGGCCGGGAAAGTTGCTCACCTCCCACACCCTAGAGAAGTGGGCTAAAGGCAAATTTTCTACTTGAAAATTTAACACACTAAAAGTCTTCCCTAGAGACTTAGCCTTTTAACCCATTCCCTCGTCACATCTAATTGGGGGCTCGCGTCCGGGATTTTTTTTTCATAAAGTCTAACAAATTTCATATTCAAACTTTAGTTACTTTCCAAAACTTATCTTGTGTCCACTGGGAAAGTTATTGTGATTTGGTTCACTGTGTTTTGATTTGATTTGTTTGAATGCTATTTATGACTTTATTTTGATACATGTGCATGCTATTTCTGCTTATGTTGAAATAGTTAAGTGGTGTTTGATACTTTGTTTGATTTTCGGATAGTTGTATTTACAACCATGGCAGAGACTGTTAAACATAGGAGGGAACTTAAAGAATGGGGAGAATCTCTAGGATTGTCAGGCCAAGAGTTAGCAAATTTTGTCATATCTGAATATGATAAAGAGGCTGCTCGCGAGGATGCTGAGAAAGACAAACCGTGCGTGCGTGCGTGCGTGCGTGCGTGCGTGCGTGCGTATGCATGCGCGCGTGCGCGCGCGCGCGTATGTGTGTGTGTGAGTGTGTGCGTGCGTGCGTGTGCGTGCGTGCGTGTGCGTGTGTGTGTGTGTGTGTGTGTGTGTGTGTGTGTTTGTGTGTGTGTGTGTGTGTGTGTGTGTGTGTTTGTGTGAGAGAAAGAGAGAGGTTGTCATGATTTTACATACATTAATAAATACATAAATAAGTACATAAATAAATAAATACATAAATAAAATAATGTAATAAAGCGTGCCAACCCACTCCCACTCATCAATTCTTTTATCTGCAGGAGTGTGTTGAAACTCTCTTCCCTTTCTTCCATACAATACTTTGATGGTGTAAAACTAAAATCCTCAATGTAACAAAGGTGGAGGTAAAGAGTGTATTGTTCATGTATGTTGGCTGTTATTGTGGACTGGGAAAGGAAGACGGGGTTGGGAGGGGGGTAAGTTAGGGGGTTAGGAGAGGGAATGTGAGAAAGATGTGTGTGTGTGTGTGTGTGTGTGACAATTGTATTAGTCTTATGATACTAGTGCATTGTGGGTGTGGGTGTGCACACCAAGTTTATTTAATTGTTTTTTTTAAAATTTTATTATTTTATTTCATCTTTTTAATTTAATTTAATTCTATTTTATTTTTATTTTTTATTTATTATTGTTTTAAACAGGCCACCAGGCTGTGGGAAAGTTCTCCTTCTTTCAGTTGTGGCAGCTGTATGTCCCTGTCATCGTTGTTGGCCGACCAATGACTGACCTCTGCTGGCTGTGCAAGCAGAACAACGAGAAAATTCGCAGAACAGCCAATCTTCCGGAAGAGGGAAAGATGCGCATGCTGGGTCACCAGATGGAACATCTACGTTTGGTGGAGGAGGAGAGAAAGGCCTTCAACGAGATGGTGGCCAGTTCCAAGGCAATGGCTGCAGCTGCCAACATCACAGCTTTGGGACCACACCAACCCAAGTCACTGCAAGGAGCTTTTCACTACAGCTTTGATTTTGCTCAGCAAGTCCACCTGCTAAGCTCCCCTCTTCAGCCTGGACCCATTTATTTTCTGGTCCCCAGAAAATGTGGCATTTTCGGTGTCTGCGCCGACGGACTCCCCCAGCAAGTGAACTATTTAAGCGATGAAGGAATGGCGAGCGGCAAGGGCTCGAATATGGTGATTTCTTTGATGCACCATATTTTGGAAAATTTTGGCCTTGGAGAGACCCACATGCAGCTGCATTGTGACAACTGCAGTGGGCAGAATAAAAACAAGTACTTGATGTGGCACATGGCCTGGAGGGTGATGACTGGTCTGCACACCAATATTTCTGTCAACTTCATGCCTGCAGGCCACAGGAAATTTGCCCCCGATTGGTGTTTTGGACTTCTGAAGAAGAAATTCCGCATCAGCGAAGTGCACTGCCTAACCGACTTGGCCAGTGTTCTGAACAGTAGCACCCAAAAGGGGATAAACAGAGCCCAGCTTGTTGGCACTGAAGGAGGTCAAGTGATCGTGCCAGTATTTAACTGGCAATCATTCTTCGATGGATGGTTCAAACCTCTCCACGGCATCAAGCAACTCTTTCACTTTCGGTTCTCTGCAGATGCCCCTGGGGTGGTGTTCCACAGAAAGAAACTGCAAGATGTGGAAACCACATTCAATCTGGCCTACGATGCTGAAGCTGCTCAGCGTCGACTCTATGGATCCTTGCCAGAGAGGATTCCACCACCTGGTCTCTCCAATGAACGGAGACAGTATTTGAGGCACTCCATTCGCCCTTTTGTCAGGCCTGAGCAAGCCCATGTCTGATAGAAACAGCTACAGACCCATCTCGTTGACGTCTCATGTATGCAGACCTATGGAAAAAATCGTATTAAATAGATTAATTAATGTCTGTGAAAAACAAAGCATTATACCTAATAATCAGGCAGGTTTCCGAAAAGGCCGGTCTACTACAGAACACCTAATAAAACTCACGACACAAATCAAGCAACAGTTTGCAAGGCGAACAAATATTCTTGCAACCTTCTTTGATGTGAAAAAAGCTGGCGACCAAGTATGGCACTATCGACTATTACAAAAACTTCAAAATCACAATGTTACAGGTAATATGTATAACTATATAGAAACTTTCTTATCAGATAGATTTATACAAGTAAGAGTTGGAAGTACATATTCAAATCCCAGAGAACTTCAGATGGGTCTTCCACAAGGTTCTGTTATTTCACCTATCTTGTTTAATATATTGGTAGCAGATCTACCAAATAATCTATCTAAAGACACAGTCTTAGCTCAGTACGCAGACGATAACAATGAAGCGTAAAACTCCACTTAGATCCTTGAACTATACAAACAAATTATATCAACGTGAATTAGATAAAATAAATACATTTATGAAAGAAAATGGTTTAACTTTATCATTAGAAAAAACACATATAGTACTTTTTAATTCGGGAAACAACCCAGAAAAACTTCCAGTTTTTACTATCAATGGCACAGTAATCAATTATACGCAGAGTGTGAAGTTTCTGGGTGTTTTCCTTTCATCAAAACTTACTTGGAATCAACATATAGATTACATATTAAACAAAGCAAGAAAGGCTTTACATTTTCTCAAAATTATAAGTAAACAGCGTTGGGGACAAGATACAAAAGCGCTTCTATGTCTTGCTAATTCTCTTGTACGATCTCGATTAATTTATGCTCAGGAAATTTTCTTTAGTGCTCCAAAATATTTGTTAAACAAACTACAATGTATATCAATTGTAAAGCTTTTAAACTGGCATGTGGGTTACCAACTCATGCTTATAATCTAGGATCATATAAAGAGCAGGTATTCTACCTTTTGATGAATATAGAAAGATTTTTGCTGTACAATTTGTATTAAAATCATCAGTATATGACGCATTTTGTAAAGAAGAAGTTAAGTTAGATACTGAACATGATTTTGTTAAAAGAGCTAAACCAATTCGATCTTTGCAAACAATTAATTCCTTTGTCTCAGATATTATTAATTGTAAAGAATTAAAAAATAAAGAAATTGCAGCTAAGCCATCTTTTTCGCCAGTACCGCCTTGGGAACAAATTAAACCTGCTTTTGATATTGATAATACAGATGTTAACAAAAGTCAATCTCCAAACATACTAAAATGTTTTAGTTAATTTACATATGGAAAGTTGCTATAGTGGATGCATTAAAATATACACAGATGGATCTGTTCTTCAAAATGGGAATACATGAGCAGCATTTGTAATACCCTCGTTAAAAATAGAGAAAAGATATTATATAGGTAAATATTATTCCATTTGTACTGCAGAATTGTTAGCTATTTTAATGGCATTACAATATACTGCAGAATTACCTATAAATGCTTGTAAAATATTACTTTGTGTACATTCGAAATCAGCATTACAAGCTATTAAAGGTCAAAATGTTAACATACGCCTTGAAATGATATTAGAGATCAAACATTTAATTAATCAATTACCGAGTAAAGACATTAGTGTAACTTTTTATTGGGTTCCCTCTCATTGTGGAATATACTCAAATGAATTGGTTGATCGAGCAGCTAGAAGTGCAGCGCGTAATTCTGAGGGAATGATTCATCTTAATGTGGATTTAGATCTGCATGAATATTATAAACATATTGAAAAATTATTTAAAGAAAAGTTTTACAGCATGTTAATGACTTCAGACAGTCAATATTCATGCCATTGTATAAAAGGCTCAAGTACAATGAATTCCTACTTAATTTTAAAACAGCTCAAAGATACATGTTCAAGACAAATCGTTTCTTTGATGTTTAAACTTCGTTTAAATGCTTTTAAAACAAAATTTTCTAAAGACGTTAAGTGTTTATGTGGAAATCAAATATCTAAAAATCATTTGCTCCTATATTGTCCTAGAATTAAAGAACAAATCAACAAAACTGTTGGTGAATTGCTGAACCAACAAACGCCTTTAACCATTGAAAAAATCTTAAACAACTTTAATCTCCTTAAACATTTTTTAGAAATCCTGAACATAAGTCCTGTTGGTATTTTTCTTTGAGTTACTAATTAATTGTTGGTTGAAATTGTGTTATTATATTTTTGTTGTTAGCCATTTAGAAATTAAGACACATTTGTTTAACTCTTCATGTTACATAAGTCAGTTTGAAATGTTACTGTATGTCCTCCCTTCCCTCCCATCTTATATATCTGTTAATGTAATTTTTATATGCACTCAGTTAGATTTGTATGAATAGATGTGTAGGGAAAACACATAAATAATACTACAATTCACGCACTCACACACACTCTCACTTCAATAGCTATCTGATGCAGGCTTAATTAATTTCACACACACACACTTTTTTTCTTTTTTCTTCTTATTTTTTGGGTCTAATATCACTTGCTGGTGAACAGACGTGAAACTAAAGAACGAACACACACATTCCTGCAATTTTTTGCATTGAAAATATTCGCTGAGAAGCAACATTCTGCCGGGAAATGGGGTAGGGTTAGGATCAGCCTAGGACTATTTTCATCAAAAGTGAATGAAGCAGACCTATAAGATTGAGGGTCGTACATGTGAGGGGGTGAGGGTGGGCCTAAAGTTCGAGAGAGAGAGAGAGAGAGAGAGAGAGAGAGAGAGAGAGAGAGAGAGAGAGAGAGAGAGAGAGATTGAACGGATATTATCCCCGTGGTGTCTTTCGTACAAATAGTTCCCCCACCTTCTGGAAGCTCTGTGCTTGTAGCTTCCTCTAATATGTCACTCTCTTTGAATCTGTCTTTCCCCTTTGCTTTCTGTCATCTATTACTGTTATGACTTTTTGGCCCATTCTCTTGCCTTTTCCCCCCAAAAAATAACGAACTCAATAAAACACACCCAGCTCATAACAAAACTGAATTTATTCTTTGTTTTGTTATGAGCTGGGTGCGTTTTATTGAGTTCGTGAGTTTTCGGAGATGATTGTCTTTCTGGGCCTTAACTTTTGGTCGCTAATTGATTCTGAGTGTGACTTTTCAAGAGGAGGGGGGAGTTGTTGCAAGGGGCATTTTGTTGACTGAACTCGTTCTGATTAATGATTTTTTTAAATGAACTTAATGTTAAAAGAATAAATTCAGTTTTGTTATGAGCTGGGTGCGTTTTATTGAGTTCGTGAGTTTTCGGAGATGATTGTCTTTCTGGGCCTTAACTTTTGTTCGCTAGTGTAGATTACAAAGAGGGAGGAGAGAAACAGAGCGAGAGAGAGAGGGGGGATTGCCATAAGAAGAAAAATCCCTGCTGCGTAGTGTAAAAAGCGCTTACAGTTTTACAGCTGTTGCAGCTAATAGACCGTGAGCCACCCTATACCCCCCCCCCCCCCCCCCCCTGCACCCCCCTGCGGATGTTATGAGACATATACCCCACGAAAGCCTATCCCCTAAGCTATCAAAAGCAGGATGTTTGCCTTCGATCGTCCTCCGGGTGTGGATGTGGCAAGGGCACAAACGTACGGTACTCCGAAATGATGCGCGTCAAGAAGTCCATGACACAAAACTTATTTTTGCACCTGAAAACTGATACTAAAACTAATTATTTCATAATGTTATGCTATCCCATGGGATACCAGGGACTCTTGTACAAATAGTTCCCCCACCTTCTGGAAATGTTGTGCTTGTTACTTCCTCTAATCTGTCAGTCTCTTTGACTCAGCCTTTATCTTTCACTGACCATCATCTACCATCTTTCTTCCTCACTGGTCCATTCTCCTGCTTTTGTTTCTAGAACCCTCTATAAATATTTTCTCTAGACATCCTTGGGCTAGCTATTTCTTAGTTAGGTGCTTAAAGGCAGTATGGACTCATATGACAGCAGACTGTCTGAGCAATCGACAAAGTAGGAGAACAATGCTCTTATGCAAGATGTAAAGAAGAGAGACTGCCATCACGATTATGGTTTGCATATATTGATATTTATATTTATTTGTCAGATAGTATTAAAACTAGATAACAGCATAGCGATGTTGGTGTGACATGAAAATGTCTCCTAATAACAGAAACAAGCAACTCATTAATTGTCCTCAGAGACATGCAGCTCAGTAATGATCCTCAGAGACATGCAGCTCAGTAATTGTCCTCAGAGACATGCAGCTCAGTAATGATCCTCAGAGACATGCAGCTCAGTAATGATCCTCAGAGACATGCAGCTCAGTAATTGTCCTCAGAGACATGCAGCTCAGTAATGATCCTCAGAGACATGCAGCTCAGTAATTGTCCTCAGAGACATGCAGCTCAGTAATGATCCTCAGAGACATGCAGCTCAGTAATGATCCTCAGAGACATGCAGCTCAGTAATTGTCCTCAGAGACATGCAGCTCAGTAATTGTCCTCAGAGACACGCAGCTCAGTAATTGTCCTCAGAGACATGCAGCTCAGTAATGATCCTCAGAGACATGCAGCTCATTAATTGTCCTCAGAGACATGCAGCTCAGTAATTGTCCTCAGAGACATGCAGCTCAGTAATGATCCTCAGAGACATGCAGCTCAGTAATTGTCCTCAGAGACATGCAGCTCAGTAATTGTCCTCAGAGACATGCAGCTCAGTAATTGTCCTCAGAGACATGCAGCTCAGTAATGATCCTCAGAGACATGCAGCTCAGTAATTGTCCTCAGAGACATGCAGCTCAGTAATTGTCCTCAGAGACATGCAGCTCATTAATTGTCCTCAGAGACATGCAGCTCAGTAATTGTCCTCAGAGACATGCAGCTCAGTAATGATCCTCAGAGACATGCAGCTCAGTAATGATCCTCAGAGACATGCAGCTCATTAATGATCCTCAGAGACATGCAGCTCAGTAATTGATCCTCAGAGACATGCAGCTCATTAATGATCCTCAGAGACATGCAGCTCAGTAATGATCCTCAGAGACATGCAGCTCATTAATGATCCTCAGAGACATGCAGCTCAGTAATGATCCTCAGAGACATGCAGCTCAGTAATGATCCTCTAAAACCATCTGTGTGCTCATGAAGGATGCACGTTGCCCCAAATCCAGAAGGTGTTTCTTCTGTATACAAAAATTGCCCCAGCACAAATGGTTGACAATGTTTTTTCTTTGAAGAGATGGTAGAGGCAGCACCGAACTTTTCTCCATGGTTACTCTGCATAAAGCAGTCTCCAGCTCCAGAAGCAAAGTGTAATAGTACACCGGAGATAGTTTCTCTGCACTACCAGCTGAATGGTAGAGTCAATGTCAAACAGGAGATGTTTGGGTATTATCCACCAACTCTCAGGAAAAAGCCTGACAACGACCTTGTCCCACCGAGTTCAAGAGTTGTTCTGCCTTTTACGAGACACGCTGTAAATGTGTCTGAGATATAACTTTCTTCTTCTGCTGATTTAGTCACTATTGTCGCAGGAGGTGGGCAACGGCCCTCCCGTGCGGATACCGGATGGGCTTTCAGTAGAAATAGTTCCCCCATCTTCTGGAAGTTCTATGCCTTTCTTTCTTTCTTGTGCTTTCTGGCATCTATTTTTTCTGCCTTGTTGGTTCTCCTGCCTTTTTTTTCTATAAAGTATAAGACCCTTCCACATTTTTCCTTTTTACAATTTATGACATGCTAGTTGTGGTTTTTGTTTTATTGTTCATTGGCATCTAGACGTTTTCCTGAGAAAACCATTGCTGTTGATGGGACTATAAGCAATGTAAAAATAAAATAAAACAAGGGCATCGCCAAGCGACAGATATGTCCTTTGCCAGTTACGCCCTGTACATGCCCCGCCCTGTACCTCCCTTCCCCCTCACATCTTAGGTCCCCTTCCTCCTTGTGACCTGTGGGTGATGCACCTACACACCTTTGACTGGGTGCAAATCGTTTTCCGGGATGCACACCCTTAATTGGCGGGGTGCACACCCTTAACACTGAGACATGTCCGCCACTCGGCAACATTTAAGCCCCACGTGGCACATTTTGTGCTATGAAGTCTTTTACTTTTAGTATTAGACCCCCTCCGTTACCGGGATGTACACCCTTAATTAGTGGGGTGTACACCTTTAATGGGGTGTACACCCTTAACTTGGAGACGTGTCTGCCACTCGGTGACATTAAAATCCCACGTGGCATAATTTGTACTGCAATGTCTTCTACTCTACTTTTTATACACCCACACAAAATTTGGAGTGATTCTATACAGTATTTCACGAGATATAGGAGGGTGAAGAAAAACGGAAATATGTCTGCCGCTCGGTGACATTGTATTTCCGAGGGATAATGTATGTACGAATGTGTTATACTCTTAGTGTCACATCCTGACACAAAATGTGAAGGGATTCTGTCTTCTAGTTCACGAAATACAGCTTGGACAAAAAATATATAGCGCAAAGAAGGAAATTTCGGTGTTGAAGGTCACACTTCAAGGTCAAGGTCAGCATGGCGATAATTTATGCTCGGATGTATTCTACTCTATATTATACAGTGCCACACACAATCTGAAGCGCTTCTGTTGAGTACAAAATGTGGTAAATATGGCTTAAAACCCAATTTTTAGACCCCTGCCACTTTCAAGGCCTACTGATCTCCCTGACCTTAACCGGTATGCCATCATCAGAACAGCCATAAGCCAAAGTACCTCCATGCCAAATTTGAAGACTCTAAGACCAACGGTGTGTAAGTTATGGCCCCTTAAAGATTTTCGGTTTTCAAGGTCATACGCCAAGGTCAAGTTCGGGACGGTGAAAATGTTTACGCGGATGCCTTCCTCTCATGGTGACACACTACCACACAAAATTTGAAGCAAGTCGGTCAAGCGGTTCGGGAGATATCCTTAGCACAGACAGAAAAACCCCCCACACAAAAACAACAAACCAACAAAGAAACAAACTCGAACGAAAATATACTCCTTTGCGATCTACAATCGGCAAAGGACAATAAATCTTTCATAGCATATAATGATGTAAAACTCAAACTCAAACTCTTTTATTTGTCGTAAGACCATCAAAGGAATTATTGACACAGAAGTAGTAAGTACATACCACGAAATAAATAAAATAAAACAAAAAGCACAAGGTTTAGTTCGTGACGATGTAGACAAAGTGTCCAACAGTTCTTTTATCTCTTTCCGTTGTTGTTTTGCTGCGTTTAATCTGCAAATATTAACAGTAGTAACTGTTGTAAGGTTCATACTGTGAAGTACTATGGGTGATGAAGGGCAGTCATCTTGATGTCCATGCAATAGGCATGATGCTACGTCTTACAGGGCTTCCAAATATCTTCTGGCAAACACATAATTTCAAATTCTTGCCTTTGCAACATAGCCATCTTAAATTAAGTAGATGCAGATACTCGAATCCCATCAGCCAGAGCACAATTAAATCTAAAGGAATGTAACTGATTGTTTTATAATTGTATGGAAGGAATAGTGAATGTGTTATTTTTAGAATTAAAAACAAACCTAACCAAACTAAGAAAACACCCCATCCGGGAGAACAAAAATGAAGGTTGACATGTGTCAGGTTTATGGCATCGTAAAACCATTTGTTGTCTGGCAGTTTGTGCCTTTTTAACCCATGTTGAATTAATGTTTATAATACACAAAATATAATATTGAAGGTTGAATACCAGGGGGACTATTAGTATTACATTTCTCAGTAAAACGCAAAAAGATACTATACCAGCAAAAGAGAATGTTGACACCACCATTTGGCATTTAACTGGAAACAAGAGTAGTAGTTTGCACTTCAACCATCAAAATGTGAATGATTTTGTTTGAAAAGAAGTAAAAAGTAATTTTAGCAAAGATGAAGTGAGAAACTATTGTAAATATTGAAGCATATATCCTCCTAGATTTAATTTGTGTTTTGGATGACAGGGTTCAAGTATCGGCATGTACGCAACTTCAAGATGTCCCTGACAGTTCACCCTGAGGATGATTCTTCTTCTCCTCTCCTCTTGAGGGCCCACGGTCAATGAGCTGACCATTCTGGCTCCTTTTGAAAAAAAGACTGATTGAGGGCAAACATCCTGATTTGTGTTTGTTAGGGTTCAGACTACTAAAAAAATATGGTCTGCAAAACTCCGCAGGTGGGTGCATGATTTCGGTTTCTGGCTCACGGCCTATTATGATCCGATCATTCTCATCCATCAATGCGTAGATATAAAGAATACATTATAATACCTGCTTATCAAGAAACCGAATATTCAAAATGGTTTCTACAAAATGTTTTGTATTATAGTCTGGGATGTTATGTCGTCTGGCGCAATATGCTTGCTAAAAATGATTTTTTGGTTTTGATGTATTACTTAGGGTACCCCAAACCTAAAAATCATAGGGTTCAAATTTTCCCACCCTCTACCCCCTTTGGGGGAGGGGGTGAATCTGGCCTATAAAACCCCAATATATCGGGCAGAGTTTTTTATGTCCCATATGGCTTCGGCCTGGAGGACGTAAAGCATAATATTAGCAGAGTTCAGTTCTATTCTTTCTGTAATTTTACATACTGTTTGCCACAGATAGAACAAATTTAGGTTTTGGATGATTCTGGGTGACTTTTTAATGTGTTGGTGCTGTTCAGCAGTTAATAATACAAAGAAACTCTATGGAGAGCTGGACAAAAGCGGGTCTTCAGAGAAAAGGTCACCCTCAATCCATTGAACTTACACTTTCGCATTTGGCATTTTTTTCACATTTGGTATATTCTAGTCACAGAGACTTATCTCTGTGAAATTCGGGCTGCTCTCCTCTGGAGAGAGCGTCGCCGCAAGTGCAGCGCCTACCCAAGTATTATTATTTTTTAATGGGGGGGGGGGGGGGGGGGGGGGCACAGGGTGAGGACGGGGTGTGGGCACACTTGGAAAACCTAGCTATCAATTTGGCCATGCCAGGCAGCGGGATTTCTCCCTGCTCTTACCGACTTTTAACTGCCATGGGATTTTTACGTGCGTAAAGCGCACGGGTCAGACTAGCTTTAGGTCCCCAGGACAGGACATTCAGTTTGATTTTCCTGTCAAACTAGAAAGAAAGGGCGAGGCCGGGATTCGAACCCGGGTCACTCACGCTGCAGTCATGTATTACGTACATTTGGCATGCGAACGTCTTAACCATTCTGCCACCTTTCTCCCTCTTTGTGGGGGCCTGCCCATGCCAAGGTCATGACTCTTCTTGCTGTTCAATAATTGATTATATAATTTTGGTGACATTGTTTTAAAGACTTATAAAATGGGTTTATGTCGGAGTTTAACACGCTATCTGTGAAAACGGTAAGTGGTACAATGATATCATTGTTAGCTTTTGTTTGTTTGTTTTAACAGACTTATAAGCCTACATGCAGATCTAGCACTTCCTTTAACAATTTTATTTAATAAAAGTTTAGAGTCAGGGGAATTCCCAGCAGATTGGAAAACGGCAGAGGTTATATCCATTTATAAAAAAGGAACAAGAGCAGATCCAGGAAATTACAGGCATGTGAGCCTCAAATGTATAACATGTAACATTTTAGAACAGTTTGTTCGTGATGCAATCGTTAAACACATGACTGATTTTAATATGTATACAGACTGCCAACACGGATTCAGGACAGGGCGTTCTTGTATGACCCAGCTATTAGAGGTGATGGACGATTTTACCAAACTATTAGAAGACAAAGAGGCTTTCGATATTGTCTACTTAGATTTTAGGAAGGACTTTGATTATGTGCCACACGAGAGATTTCTCCTAAAACTGCAGGCATACGGCATAACTGGAAGCATACTACTGTGGGTAAGAAATTTCCTAAAGGGCAGATCACAAAAGGTGCGGGTTGGGGCAAAACTATCATCTAACATTGACGTTTTAAGTGGTATCCCCCAGGGTAGTATCCTGGGGCCAATACGTTTTACGATTTGTATTAATGATCTTCCAGAGGAAAAACAAAGTGTCTGTAACATATTTGCAGATGATACCAAACTTTACAACTGTTCTAAAAATTCAGACATAATACAAAACGACATAAACAGACTTATAGACTGGTCAGAAAAGTGGAACCTTTATTTTAATGCAGGAAAGTGCGAAGTAATGCATGTGGGACATAAAAATCCAAATCAAAATTATAAATGTTCTCATGGTTCAACTAAACATGCATTGGAAAACCTGTTCAAACGAAAGGGACTTAGGAGTCATATTTGACTCAGAATGCAAGTTCCATAAACACATTACAACAGCAATAAACAAAGCCAATAGGATTTTGGGTTTAATTAGAAGTTTGTGTTTCATAGAATTAAATAGAGAAGTGTTCATAAATCTCTATAAAAGTTTAATAAGACCTCATCTTGAGTATGGACATTTAATTTGGAACCCTTTTCTGAAAAGACAATCCACTGCAATTGAAACTATGAAAGGGTACAGAGGCGAGCAACTAAACTAATAAAATCAATACACAAATCTAGAATATGGGGAAAGACTTCGTAAGTTGCACTTACCATCCTTAAAATACAGAAGATTAAGGGGAGATTTGATAAATGTGTATAACATGTTTTATAACCCTGACAAAACTAACAAACATTTGTTTCAATTATCTAATGATTAGAGAACCCGTAACAGCGAACTAAAAATACTAACCCAATACAGTAGAACTAACAAGGAAAAACTTATTTTCCAACAGAGTCACTCAGTACTGGAACAATCTCCCTGCACAAACTAAACTTGCTTCTAACATCAACAATTTCAAAAACCTCCTGGACAGTGATCCCAAAATTGCTAGTTATTGAAATTCAATTATGATTAATGCACCAATGATTGCTCAAACAGCGTTACAGTTATGACAATCAAATGGCAAAACCAAAAAAAAACTAAAAACAAAACAAAGGGCACATCAAGAGGCCGCGAGGCCTGGCTGCCCTAAAAGCATGACCTGACCTGACCTGATCTACAATCTAGGATTAACTCTGGTGAGTTGGGGGAAGGGGGAAGGGGAGGGGAGAGGAGGGGGGGAGAGGGGGGGGGGGGCGTCAGTTCTTGTGAATCTGTCTCCGCACAATCAATATCTATCCAAATTTCAATAAATTGTGTTTTCTCAATAATTCCAACCATTTTGAAGATATTTTTTTCAAAGCATTATCATTGTTTGCAAATATTTCTACGTGAATTTAAAGCATCATTCAGTAGGAAACCTTAAAGGGCCACCCTGACGGATGAGAGTTTGTTAGAAACACGTCCAGATCACCAGGAAAACACTCTTTACAGAGATTGCAACACTCACTTTGCTTTGGTTTCCTATAAACCAAACCGTCAAATCGGCGATTCCTCCTTGGCGGAGGTACTGGAAGTCAAATTCTTTTACCCAAAGAGAAGACAAGTGCCGTCTCTTTTCTAATGACCGCCTGCGTTTAGACCAAATCGTTTGCACGAAGTTTTTGCTACACAAGCCTTTTTTTCTTCTTTCAGGAAAACGCAACTCGGCCTAGAATCACCATCACTCGTTCTCCTCCTCCTTCTAATCAAACGTACTGACGTGGAAGGGACGTTACTGTTATACCTAATGTTCGTTACCAACTTCGCATTTAGCCAACCTTGGTCTCATTGAATCGACATTGTTGCTTCTATCTCGCTTTGTCTCGGTTGGTACGAGGATTTACAAGTCTCATAACTCAAATGATAAAGTCTGTCACAGGTCACTTTATGATAGTTTGATTTGGTTAGGCAGATTCTTTAGGTTTCGTGTATCAAGCTTTTCACGCTACTGTGTTGATCCATTCTTCCACTCAGTTTCAAGTTTCCTATACCAATTTCTCTTCTTGTGTAGACAAGGTGTTTTGCCAGTGTTCTTTAATTGTGGAGTCTGTCCTAAAACATCACGCCATCTCAACGTGGTTTTCATTGGTCTAGAGTAGACCCAGTCAAAATAGCTCTGAGCTGCAGTTTAGGTGTATATAGGGTGCAGCTTGTCGCGAATTGTCGTCTGCTGTTAGTCTGGTGCACAAAGGGAAATTTCGATTATTTAGCCCTTTGTGCGCAACCATTTCATTTATTTTATAACCGGCGTCGAAATAAATAACTTCGTAAATTAACCTGGGACGGTATTCATGTCGAGATAGCATGAGACTTAGCATGATGCTAACTTAGAAGCTCTTCCAAAAGTCCTATTAAATCCTATAGGACATTGGAAGAGCTTCTAAGTTAGCATCATGCTAAGTCTCATGCTATCTCGACATGAATACCGTCCCAGGCGTCGGGAACAAAGCTTGCTGACCTGAGGCCATTTGCTGTGCTCATGAGCGGGGTGTCCTGGCTGTCTGAGACAAGTTCGGGGAGCTGTGACGGGTTCACCGACCTACAGACGGCTAGGTGTGTTGTTAATTAATTTCGGCACTCGGTTAGGTTTAATTGTCACGGGAAGAGCAGAGGCAAGTCGGTAGTAATTTTTCTTGGTGATAGGCTGTGATAAGAGTAGGTGTGTAGAGTAGGCATAGAAAAGGAAAAAACAAACGACGACAGGAGTCAATTCCTAGGGACAAGGTTGGTTAAAAAAATGTACTAGATGTGTTTAGGGAAGTTATCAGTTTAGGGGAGAAATTGCTGTGTAAATGTAGTCGGTTTGCCGAACCGAATTTTCAGGTTTATACTGTGATATGTGCATAGTTAAGTTTAAGGTATGAACGTGTAAACATATTATTTTAATCTTTCTAAATTAAATGAATGAATGTGTAAACACATGGCACCACAACAATACCACAATAAGCAGGGTATAGATTTTACAGGGTGGAATAAGTCGACTAGAGTAAAGAAGACAGTAGTCGAGTCGTCATTGCAGATTTCCATATGTCCTAGTGTGGGGTGGTGGGGGATGTGTCGTAGGCCAAGTAAAGATTTTATGTTGTGTTGTTCGTTACCAACTCATGAGCCAAATCCAACCATGAGTTGAGTATTCCACACACATGCATTTACACGGCAAAGACTTGGGTGTAGTAATAATTAAGTTAGGCCAGAGGTTGGTACACACCGGGCTACACACCTAAAATAAATTAAATTGGCTTTGAATAAGCAGAGCTGCGAAATCAATGTCAGCACAGATGTAAAACAATAGAATGAAGCATTGATGTGTAACCAGAGAGAGATAGGCCTAGTGATTTTAAATGGTAAATTTTAGTTGGTGTTGTTTTAATGCAATTCGTTTTTGTTCCGCTGTATATAAAATAGCCCAAGGGCATTCACAGAATTTGGATCACAAGCTGGTGGCTTGTGCTGCACGAGAATTGTGGGTTCATGTCATTGGGAGACACACTTTGTGTTTCAGTAATTGGGAAGGGACAAGCTGGAAGTTGTTAGGCTAGTGGTATTTAGGTCGCGTTTGTGCGTTAGGGCATTTAGGTGTCAATTCAATAATAATTGGGATGTGTTGATTTCAATGGTGTGGTGATGTACGGCTAGGTGGAAATAAAAGGGGAGTTTTTGAAGATTAGTTTAATAGGGACATAGGGTTAAAATAGCTTTATTTTGTTTAAACAGGCTCTCCGCTCTGGGGCGCCAGCCAGCCATTTAGTTGTAAAGGGCCGCGAGGCTGAAGTGGAGCGACGCCGTTCGTGCTGTCCCTGGGCCTTGGGAGGGCTACACTTCGCGCGTCGGACTTCTGAATTTTATTAACCTTTTTTTTAAAAAACTAATTTAAGGCGCAGTGCGGTTGTGCCAGTTAACCAGACTATTATTTTTAGTTGTCGCCACAGCGATGACTGGTGACAGCAACAATGAGTGGGGGGGTATTTCCTTACACTTCATTAATAGGTTAATTGGGATGGGGGTATTTTGTTAGCGAGTTATTGCCCTTGTCCAGTGACAGGCAAAGTAGCCTTTCACTGCAAGGAGTATAACTAGTTGAGTTGACATTGTTTAAATACGTTTTATTTTGTCGTGGTTTATTACCAGCGAGGTTGTTGTTTGGTGCTGAAATTGGGTTCAGCCATTGCAGCGTTGAATAGTAGCGCACACATTTGGGGTGTATTTTGGTTAAATATATATACTCGTGGGTGTTCGGTTCTTGTTCACTCTTGTAGGTGGATGTGTGATTACTCGTGTTGAGCACTCAGTTTTTGTGGATTTTGGAGTTTGGAATATTGGGTTTATTCACTTTGAGTGAAGGGAAATAATTATCAGTTAGGAGTTAATTGTAAATTATAACAGTTGGTGGGAGTTTTAGTTGAAAAGACAGATCATTGTTGATAAACACCGGTGTGTGAGATCTGGTCTTTGACTATACTTCAACCATCTGTTTTGTCTTTCTAGTTACAGTTAATTGTAATTATAATAGTTGGGGGGAGTTTTAGTTGGAAAGACAGATCATTCTTGATTAACACCTTTGTGTGTGATCTGGTCTTTAGCTATACTCCAACCATCTATTCTTTCTGAACAGATTTAATTGTAAGTAATAGTTGACAAGAGTTTAGCTGGGTAGGTGGGTCACTGCATTATTTGGGTGATTGTTTTACACCAGTGTATGTGATTTGACCTTGAGCTATCCTTCAGTTATCTATCTTTTTTATATTTTTATTATCATTGACATAGTGAGTTAAGGGGAGGGAAGTTTAGGTTGGTGTTTCTTTTAAGTAGAAACAATTTAGTAAGCCTTCAGCGGTTGTTTCCCTTATCAGTTTTTTTTGGGGTTACTTCTTTTAAATTTTATTTAGCATTTAATTATTTTGGTTGTCGAATGGGTTGTTAAGTAGAGGTTATATTATACTATTATTGGGATATTGCTATTGTGTGTAATATTTGTAACGGGACATTGGTTATTTAGTACGCTAAATCGCTGGGGGGTTGTATATTGGGCGGATTACTTGTGCAAAGGAAATATTATTGCTTCGTTTTTTTAAAATAAACTGCTTGATTGCTTTTATGCCTACTTGAATTCACGGTGTCTGTGTTGTTGGGGTGTTAGTTAGAGAGGGTTTATTTTATTTTTATTGTACACACCCTTCTGGTTCGTGTCAAAGTCTGCATTCATCAAAATGCTCTCCCATGCCCAGCCTCGTTTGTATACGAGGACAATTAATACGTAAATGATATTAATTAACCTCGTATAGAAACGAGGCAAATCTCTGGGAAAAAAATCCAGGTGAGAATGAGCACCTTTAGCGCCCAATTCCTGGGTAACCTGAGCATAATGCGTAGCGCGCTTCCTGCAAAACGACTTCTGTCCGTCATTTCTTGGCGTTTCTGGAAAGAAAATTGAGGGGCTCTCTGCGTCTTTAAGTACGGCTCGTGCATCAATCATACTATCATAACTATTCATCAAACATTTAAAATCAAAAGAAAAACCCAAAGCAAAAGCGCTGACTCTTTGTCAATGTTACAACCTCACATTTTCATGATTGAATACACGTGTGGATATTTCAGAGTTCGTGTTTCCTGCCAGTACTTTCCTTATATTCATTTTATGTTCATTCACCAAAACATGACAAATGAGAATCTCCAAGCAAAAGAGCTATTTCATAAATGTTGCATTAAAACTTCTCTCACAAATTATGAAAGTACTCATATTGTTATGGAAGACACCAAGACCAAATTGGACAGGGACTCACAGCATGACTACAATCACTCTCAGACCTGCAGCAGGTTATTAAAAAAAATAGGCCTGGTATCTATTATGCTTGGCTTTTAGTACATGTCCATCTGGGAGAATCAACTAATAACACAATTGGAGAGAAGAGAGCAAGAACTCGTTCATTCAGCATCCATGACCAAAAGGGGTCTTACCAACATCATGCTTGCACAGGGTTTACTGAAGCATTTTCCCGGGAAGAATACATTCTCTCTGATCATCACATATGGCAAGAATGGCAATACCATGAAACGTCTGATATTGTTATTGCTTATCAAGTATTTATTTCAATCATTTCTCTTGAGCTGACCGATTCCTTCGACAAAATGTCCCACTTCATGTTTCTGTCAGTCTAGGACCTGAGACATGTCTCAATACCAAGGCAACAGGGAGAAATCATATGCATAAGTAAAACTAACACATTGTGTCAGGCGCCCAGGTGAACAGATGTTCCAAGCGTTTTCTAGCACTTAAACCCTGACCTGATGAGCAATGAAGGTTTCAGACGCTTCATGGGAGTAGTTTTCTACAAAGTGGCACGTGCACCATTTGGTTTTAAGATCACTATGAAAATGCGTCAGTAATTGATAAGCAAGTATGATGCTAGTAACATGCCTTTTACCCATGAGTGGTGACCTCATGTTCTTAAGAGACACAGCGAGCTTCCCCTGTGGATGGTTATGTAACTGTTGGCGTGGTAACTGGCTTCTCTCGAGTTTTATTCTTAAGCAATTTTTACAGAGATAGGATAACGTGACCTACAATGTAAACCAGAATCACATCATAGTCTACTCATGTTGGTGAAAGCCTGGTGCAGATCTAAGATTGTCCTCACTTACTGTCTTTACGTCATGCACAGAAGCCATGGCATCAACAATTAGAGTCTATGCAAAATACTGCAGTCATGGTATGAAACCTAATAGCATGCGAACAGGACTTTTTTTTTAACAATTCGTATCAGGAATGTAATTATGGTCTCTTGTAAATGGTAGCTGGTCTCCTTTTGTCACGAAAGATTGTTATCATGAACATTAAGAATATTCTTGCTGGAAATATGAACAATGAATCATTCACACGTGCTGTTAAGCATACAAAAATACAGCTTTAATGAAGTGGGAAAGTAATAGTAGCTTATTGCGTTTTGGGTTTAAGACTTGACTTTACCTGTATGATGAATGAAAACGAGTGTACAGTTGATGCAGTAGCTGTGTTAAACATCACAAATTGACCAGTGCCTGTTCTTTGAGAACCCTTTGGACTGACCTTTTGTACAGTTCAAAGTTGTGTGTTATCATATCATATCATATATGGCATTTTAGGCTTAGAAATAGCCTTTAGCGTATTGTAACATTTTGTGACATTTGTTCATAGAAGGTCCATTAATTCAGTTGGAAATATTTACAACCAAATCTACACAATGGAAAAATGTCTATTAAAAAGGTTGATGTCATGGGAAAAAAACACAACTTGCAGGACAAGTTAATACTTTCGATTATGCAGGGACAGCGTCACAAGGACATCCCCCCCCCCCCCCCCCCCCCCCCCACACACACACATTTGTCATAGAATTACAATATTCAGATTCATGTTAGCATTAGGCCATATACTGTAATTTAATTGAAGGTAAATAAAAGCAAGCAAACATTCTTTTAGGAATGGTGTTGCACCAGAGCTGTTTTCTTGAAACATCTGAATAAAGGTCCTTAAATAGCATAAATCGTCAAAACTAAGTTTTGGAACAATTAGTAGATGTCATAGTATACTCGGATTCATAACAAATATAAAAACTGACCTATTTGCTGCAAAAATAGGCACGATTACGGGAAAATACAAATTGATTCCTTCCGGTATAAGGTTTGCATAGGCCGGATTTCCCCCTCCCCCAAAGAGGGCAGGGGGCTCGGAAAATTTGAACGCTATGTTTTTTAGGTTTGTAGTACCATAACCAATGCAACAAAATCAAAGAATCAATATTAGCAAACAATTATTGAGCGAACCTCTATTTTCACTACATAGCAACCTGTACTATTATATGCTTCTCGACTCTTTCTGTCTCTGCATCTCTCTCTCTCTCTCTCTCTCTCTCTCTCTCTCTCTCTCTCTCTCTCTCTCTCTCTCTCTCTCTCTCTCTCTCTCTCTCTCAATGTGTGTGTGGAGGGAGGGGGTGACAGTGTGCGCGCACGCATGTTGGTGTGTGTGTGTAGGCCCTATGTGTGTGTGCTTGTGTGTGTGTGCTTGCGTGCGTGCGCGTATGCGTGAATGCAAAAGTGTGTTTGTGAATGTGTGTAAGAGCCTTTGTGCATGTGTGTTTCTGTCTCTTTCTCTCTCTCTCCATCTGTGTGTGTGTGTGTGTGTGTGTGTGTGTGTGTGTGTGTGTGTGTGTAGTCAAAATGTTCAGCAGCTTGTGAGAGAAACAGAGATAGGGAGCATGCATAATGCACAGTAATATATGCCATGAATAACCCATTTGTGCCCGAATTTTGTTTTTGAATTTTTGGATTTATTACCTTGGAAATATTATATATACTGCATTTATATTGTTTTAAACCATATTTCATAGTTTCATGCAGTGTGTAGGCCCCGCATGCATGTGTCCGCAGTATATAGACGCTAGCTAGGACTGAGAGTTATTTTTCATGGGTGACCTCAAATGGGAACGCTAGGCTTAAATAGATTAAAGCCCAGACAATATTATAAGTCACGATTTGTTTACATATGTATATCGCGAAGAATTGAAGTAGCAGGCTTGGTATAAAACAACTAGTCAATTGGTAGCTAGTGTTTCAGTGGACAAGGAGAACGGTGGATGTTACCAAAGACACTCAGTAGAAAAATCTCCTTGGTGTTACTGTGAGATTCTGTCTTCATCGCTTCTGTGAACTCGTCTAACTCGTCTTAGTCAGCCAGGTAGGCCTCTGTCTCTCACTGTGCATCTGTTTCTTGACTCGTTTGTTGTATGTCAGATGCGTTAATTTGTTGTTATTGTACTTCATTATTTTGTTCACTGCTCCTTTTTACTTTGCTTGGTGCGTAGGAAGGGTTTCTCTTTAATTGAGATCAGAGTTGTGACTGCTTTTCTATTTCCCGTGGGAAGGAGCAGAATTATGGAATCTTTGAGGTTAGTTTCTCGTTTGATTCGTATACATATGGACATGGTTTATGCATGCATTAATCTATCATAGTGGTCCAAGTCAGATTGGTCTCACACTCTCACCCTCGCACACTCTCACTCTCACGTTCTTTCACACGAAGGCCCACATTTCCTTCTTGTCTTGTTTCTTTTGTTGAGCAGCTCGGCTTCTTTTCTCATGCTGTGTGTTGGCTGCGGGCAAATTGTTTCGCTCGGCGATGGCTAGGTTCCGTGGCTGCTTAGGGGCACGTTCAGTTGAGTGAGGATAATCATAATGTAGTTGCGGAGCCACAGGCAAACAGGGGTTATTTAGTAGGTCGGGATCGCCCACTCTGGTTGGGATAGGTAGTTGTGGTAGAGTGAGGATGATGTAGCTGCGGAGCCACAGGCAAACAGGGGTTATTTAGTAGGTCGAGATCGCTGGGATAGGTAGAATTGGCACTTGTGGTCAATAGCGACTGCTCATGCATAGCTCAGGTGGCGACATACTGCAGAAGCGTTGGGGTACACAGGCATTGTGACGTCATAGATTTTCCCGCTGCGCTCACGGCGTCGCTAACAACCCGTAGCAGAGACATTTCTGCCCGTAGTACTGATGAGTTCTGCCCGTAGTACTGATCGAGTTCTGCCGGGTATGCACGAGCTCTAAAAAACCACCTGTTTAATGGGAAAACGTGTTCGATTTGATTATTGTTCAGGTTTATTTTGCTTTATTTTGCGTGTGAAATATTTTTCTTACCCTTCTTCTTAGTTGTTAATCCCTTAACGACACGCACACAGACAGACAGACAGACAGACAGACACACACACACACACACACACATACACACACACACACACACACACACACACACACATTGTGAAATGTTTGCTGATGACACTTCATTGCAATCTAACAGTGCCAGTCCTTTTGAATTAGTAGACAATCTGCAGACCAATGTTAATAAGCTAACTGAGTGGACAGAATTGAACCACATGTCTCTTAATGCACAAAAAACAAAATGTATGTATATAACCACACGTCAAAAGCGAAAGAAGATGAACTCTGTGTTTCCTCCATTGTATGTCAAAGATAAAATGATTGAAGAAGTTTCCTCCCATAAAGTGTTAGGGGTTATCATTGATAAGGACGTATCGTGGAGTGATCACATTAATGACCTCGGTAAGCGTATCTCTAAAAGAATTTACCAGTTATCAAAAATAAAGAATTTCTTAGACCTTCATTCAAGAAAACTCTTTTTTCATGCACACATCTTACCTCTTATAAATTACGCATCCACGTTATGGGATAGTGCTAGTGAAAATAATCTAAAATACATAACTCGCTTACACAAAAGAGCTTTAAAGCTTGTCCTACTTAAGTCTACTAGTTTGACAATAATTGACTATAAACAACTAAACATCCTTCCGTTTAAAGAAAGACTTTTCTTAAACAAATGCCTATGTATGTACAACATCGTAAACGGAACAGCCCCAAATAAAATAATAAGTTCCTTTACATTAAATGAAAATCGACATACTCATAAGCTTTCATTTCCTAAGCCCCATAACGATCTGTTCAAATCCAGCTTGACATACTCTGGGGGAAACACATGGAACAACTTGCCATCATTCTTGAAATCATGTCCATCTAAACCAGCTTTTAAAAAAGCTTTAAAGAAGCACCTGGTTGATAAATTGTAATCTGGCATTATTGAGATGTATATATGCATTGATTGTTCTTATGTCTGGAAATATTCTTTTCTTCCTTCTATCTTCCCTTTCCTTCTGTTTTTTGTTTTGTTTTCCAATTGTGTCTGCAGGTGTGTGTGTGAGTGTGTGTGTGTGTGTGTGTGTGTGTGTGTGTGTGTGTGTGTGTGTGTGTGTGTGTGTGTGTGTGTGTGTGTGTGTGTGTGTGTGTATGTGTGTGAGTGAGCGTGTGAGTGTGAGTGTGAGTGAGCGTATGTGTGTGTGTGTATATGCGCACACGCGCGCATGTGTGTATGTGAGTGTTTCCTCCCCCAGCTTTCTCTCCCTCTCTCTTCCTCCCTATTCCCTTCTCTCTCTTCTGTTTGGTTCTTTGTTGTTGTTTTTTTTCTTTCATTATACTGATCATAATGTTTTCTGTTTTGTGTTCCTGTAAATATGTTAAGTTCATTGATTTTTGATTGATGTGTATTTTTTTTTTTATGAGGGCAGGATGAAAAAAAGCTTTGTTAGCTTATTCTTTAACCCTCAATAAAGATGATTTTGACTTGACTTGACTTGACTTGACTTGACTTGACACACATACACACACACACACACACACACACACACACACACACACACACACACACACATGACGACAGGATGTAAATAAGCTTTATCAAGCTTACTCTTTTATCGTCAATAAAGATCATTTTGACTTGACTTGACTTGACTTGACACACACACACACACACAGACACACATTCAGACACACACACACACACACACACACACACACACACACACACACACACACACACACACACACACACGCACACACACAGGCACACACACAGACACCCCCCCCAAAAAAAAAAAAAAAATTCTCTCGTGTGTCTTTAAAGACACATGAGAGAAGGAGATTTTTAGTTGTATTATAAAAGGAAGTAACTGAACAACTCAGATTATACGAGGTATACACGCCATTGGTCCCCCGATTATCAGATATCGATCATCAAAATGGATCTTTTGCACCTGTAGTTTCGACGACGAACGACAACCACACGAAAAACAGCGGTAGTTGCGCCCCTTTCTTGTGATGTCAAGGCAGGATCAGATGTAGCTAGTCCAGCTAGTGGGGGACAAAAATACATTTGAAAAAAATCTAGTGGTATGCATTTTCATGAAACAAGCATGACATTTGGCACGATCGGTTCTTATGGCATGTTTGTCTATTTCTGACAGAGGGACATTTTCTATTTAGCCTTTAACCCTTCAGTGCCAAGAACCTTTTGATCACGGGCAGTTCTAATTGTTTTATAAAATTCTAGTGTTGGGTATTTTCATGTAATAAGCATGAAATTGGATATGATTGTTTCTTATGGTATGTTTATCAATTTCTGATGTAGGGACATTTGAAATTCAGGCTTTAACCCCTTCAGTGCCAAAGGCATTTTATTTAATTTTTTTAATTTTTATAGTGTTGGGAATTTTCATGTAACAAGCATAAAACTGGGCATGGAGGTTCCTTACCTTGTGTTTATCCATTTCTGACAGAGGGATATATTCAATTCAGCCTTTAACCATTTTGGTGCCAAAGGCATTTTGATATCAGAATTTCAATTTAACCAAAAATTCTAGAATTGATCATTTTCATATAAAAAGCATGACATTGTCATTATAATTTTTGTATTGTGTCTTCGTTAAATTCTGACGTAGGAACATTTGCAATTCAGACTTTAACCCCTTCAGTGCCAAGGGCATTTTGATCGCGAACAGTTATTTAATTAAACAAAATTGTAGTGTTGGGTATTTTCGTGAAATTTAACATGGTGGTTTCTTAAGGTGTGTTTATCCATTTTTGATGTAGGGATATGTTCAATTCAGCCTTTAACCCCATTCAGTTGGCTGGTTGGTTGGCGTACCCTGGCTAAAAGACTCCAGGGATCATCCCAACAGCGAGAAGCACTTGAACACTAAGGTACAAATGCATCAGCTAGGGATGAGAACATTACGTGTGTGACCGTTTTTTTTATTACCCCGCCATGTGAGCAGCCACACTCTGTCTTCGTTGGATTTTAGACTGATGATGTTATGCTGGGAGCTTGTCATGGCTTAAGACAATCCCCGCACAACCATTCAGAGCATAACAACATTTTGATGTAGCCTTGGCGTTCTAGCTTATGTCAACTGGTCTGACACAGCCTCATGCCAAGGCATAACCCCTTCAGTGTCAACAGCATTTTGATTGCGGAACTTCATTAGGGGAAGACAGGGTAAAAAGCCCATGGGCAGGTAAGAGGCCCATGTAAATTATCTCATGAAATAAAGAAAATGTAAGTCAAATTTGTCCATGATACGAATGCTAAACATTAACACTCATCTCATGGCAAAATGTGACTGAAATTTGCTATATTTCATGAGATAATTGTCATGGGCGTCTTACCCGCCCATGGGCTTATCACCCCATCTTCCCTATATATGTGCACTGACGGGTTAAGAAGCTTTGATTTTGTAACCAAGAGGCAGGTAGGGGATGGATGTACTAGGAAAAGTTGATATCTTGAATTGAAGTGACTAACAGAAGATTGTGGATGATTGTTTTAGTTTAGTGATTGAAAACAGATGTGAGCCATCTTACGTCTGTATTGCTATCGGGCGGCGACATATGCATTAACGAATGGAGCATGTTTGTCATAAACTGATATAAATCTGTTCAAACAAAATGTAACTGCAGCACCAGGACCTCTAATATGGTATATGGTACCCATTTGGGCATTGGCAAGATCTAAGAGGAAAACTTGCTCGCTTAAATTGTTTAAGCTTCTGTAATATATAATCTTGTGTCCTACCTTGGGAATTAATGTACGTGGGGTTTGTACAAGGTAGGACAGATGGCATTGTGATCACTACAGCCAGAAGGTGGAGCGTGCACTTCTATGATCGGTTGTTTTGCGTTTGCATTAACATAGCTTATTAAAGATTTAAAAGTTTGAGTTATGCTTTATGGCTAGTTTATTAATAGACGATTTTCGGGGGAAAACGAGGGGAGAGCATTTCGTGAAAATCAGAGTTGTTTACCTTGACCAAGGCGGACAAACCATAGCAGCCATGGTGTCGAAGCTTGAAACCACAGGATGCGAGTCAGCGACTTGCAAACTTTTTTTGGAAACGGGATCTACCTGATGGTAAAGTAACTTCCCCTTTTTGACCGATTGAATAGGCAAATCACTCCCACACACTATGAAATTGCTCCCCTTAATTGTTTCCGAACAGTTCCTATTGTTCGAAGCCACGCAAACTATGCACTTGACGCCATATTGGTTTAGGTTTCAATAAACCAATGTTAAAATCCCCTAAGACTATTGTTTCAAAACGTAATATTTTTTTTTTATTTATCGTAAATTCTAACCATAAAGATTCAACAGAGCAGTAATTGAGGGTATGAAGTTTTCTGCAATTTAATGAAAATGCAACTTACAAAGTTTTAAAATCCTGGCATGTTCATATCCGCATCTGTAATTTGTAATGTTAAACGGGATTCGGAAAAATAAAACAGATAAAAAATGTTTCCATTGCTGTTTAGGATCGTGCCAGTGTCCTCTGTGATATTCCTGGCATTGTTATTAAGCCAATGTGAAGGCCATGTTTACAAGGACACATGTCCAATGTTGAGGTTGTATTAAGTCTATAAGTCCTGTGCATGTGTGCATGTGTGCGTGCGTGCATATGTGTGTGCATGTGTGCGTGCGTGCATATGTGTGTGTGTGAGTGCGTGCGTACGTGCCTGTGTGTGCGTGCGCGTGTTTGTATGTGTGTGTGTGTGTGTGTGTATGTGCACGCGCGCGCGCGCGCGTGTGTGCGTGCGTGTGCGTGCGTACGTGTGCGTGCGCGCGTATGTATGTGTGTGTGTGTGTGTGTGTGTGTGTGTGTGTGTGTGTGTGCACTGTTTACAGGCATTGTTGATCATGAGGACTGAACCACTGATGCTCCTTGTTCTGCTGATGGTGGCTGTGACCATCGTCCATGGATCACCTATCATTGATGTCATTAAAGGTATACAGGATATACAGGAAGACAGATTTGTTTTATTTTGAACACGGAACATTACTCAAAGTTAGCGTTAACTGGTTTTGTTTCTGAGGTTCACAAATACAGACATTGGACACAGAAAAGGTTTATCAAAGCAAACTATTCTGCATTTCAAATGCACCAACTTTTCAGTCCTTCAGAGTAGGGGTACGGAGCTCAGCAATTCACTGAGATTTTTCTTTCATACTATTTTTATCCTTAATTTGGATATCATCTCAGTAGTTGGCCCTCTCTAGTCATGTCTATTAGGTTTTTGAAATTAAAATTTCAGAACATTATTATTTTTGTTCATTTTACATAAGATTTTCATAAAATTGTTTACTATTTCTGGTTTAACTTTGTGCTGGTTTGCATGAAGCACCCTAGCTAGAGCAATCAATACTCATTCAACAATGGTTAGGGTGTGAGTTCTCGCCACCCTGCCACCCTGCTAATGGGGGGGGGGGGGGGGAGGGGGGGGGAGGGGGGAGGGGGGAGGGGGGGGGGAGGGGGGGTAGGTAGTAAACGTTCAACAGTAAGTACAGTTCAATATGTCTGCGCATTTATTATGAGGAAATTTAAAAAAAAAAAAAATGCAAAAACATAATTAAGAAAAAGAGTTTTTACGATTATTGCTTTTAATGCAGTAATAAAAAAAAAACCCATATGATCTGCTATCTTAATAAAAAACAAACCAGATACTCTACTTTGGACATACTAAATATTTTGGCGACAAATAAGATGTATTGTTATGATCTGCCAATAGGTTTTTTTTTTTATGAAAGAGAATGAAATGAATATCTGAAGAAAATAGCCATCAGATCAGTGTCACCAACAAATCATCATCAAATCATAATGTGTAATTATCAGATCATTATGCTATGCCATCTTCAGATCATAACGATGTGTAATCATCATATCACAATGTGTCACATCATATCATAATGTGTCACCTTAAGGTCATAATGCTGTGTCACCATCAGATCATAATGTGTCACCATCAGATCATAACGTGTCACCATCAGATCATAAGACTGTGTCACCATCAGATCATACTGTGTCACCATCATATCATACTGTGTCACCATCAGATCATAATGTGTCACCATCAGATCATAATGTGTCACCATCATATCATAATGTGTCACCATCATATCATAATGTGTCACCATCAGATCATAATGTGTCACCATCATATCATAACGTGTCACCATCAGATCATAATGTGTCACCATCAGATCATAATGTGTCATCATCAGATCATAAGACTGTGTCACCACCAGATCATAATGTGTCATCATCAGATTATAATGTTGTGTCATCATCAGATCATACTGTGTCACCATCAGATCATAATGTGTCATCATCAGATTATAATGTTGTGTCATCATCAGATTATAATGTTGTGTCATCATCAGATCATAATGTGTCACCATCAGATCATAATGTGTCACCATCAGATCATAATGTGTCACCATCAGATCATAATGTGTCACCATCAGATTATAATGTGTCACCATCAGATCATAATGTGTCACCATCAGATCATAAGATCACCATCAGATCATACTGTGTCACCATCAGATCATAATGTGTCACCATCAGATCATAATGTGTCACCATCAGATCATAATGTGTCACCATCAGATTATAATGTGTCACCATCAGATCATAATGTGTCACCATCAGATCATAATGTGTCACCATCAGATCATAATGTGTCACCATCAGATCATAATGTGTCACCATCAGATCATAATGTGTCACCATCAGATCATAATGTGTCACCATCAGATCATAATGTGTCACCATCAGATCATAACGTGTCACATCAGATCACCATCAGATCATAATGTGTCACCATCAGATCATAATGTGTCACCATCAGATCATAATGTGTCACCATCAGATCATAATGTGTCACCACCAGATCATAATGTGTCACCATCAGATCATAATGTGTCACCATCAGATCATAATGTGTCACCATCAGATCATAATGTGTCACCATCAGATCATAATGTGTCACCATCAGATCATAACGTGTCACCATCAGATCATAATGTGTCACCATCAGATCAGTGTCACCATCATAATGTGTCACCATCAGATCATAATGTGTCACCATCAGATCATAATGTGTCACCACCAGATCATAATGTGTCACCATCAGATCATAAGACTGTGTCACCATCAGATCATAATGTGTCACCATCAGATCATAATGTGTCACCATCAGATCATAATGTGTCACCATCAGATCATAATGTGTCACCATCAGATCATAATGTGTCACCATCAGATCATAATACTGTGTCACCATCAGATCATAATGTGTCACCATCAGATCATAATGTGTCACCATCAGATCATAATGTGTCACCATCAGATCATAAGACTGTGTCACCACCAGATCATAATGTGTCACCATCAGATCATAATGTGTCACCATCAGATCATAATGTGTCACCATCAGATCATAATGTGTCACCATCAGATCATAATGTGTCACCATCAGATCATAATGTCACCACCAGATCATAATGTGTCACCATCAGATCATAATACTGTGTCACCATCAGATCATAACGTGTCACCATCAGATCATATTGTGTCAACATAAATGTGTCATCGTCAGATCTGTTCTTCATTGCAATGATATATCATCTTCACAGTCGATAAACTTTCTTTTTATGTCTGTTAATTGTTCTCCTCCGCAGAATAACCTGCACGCCCTGTGTTCCTGAACCTTGTGTGGAAATGTGTCCTGGTCCCTGCCGTTGGAACCAAATGTTTTTGGAATATGACTGCGGTTGTCACTGCGAGACTCCACCGTGTCCCGATCCTTGCCCGCACCCTTTGAAATGTGTCGGAGAATTCTGTAAAAAGGTAAGTCATCATCAGTTCTATAAAAAATAAAAATAAATAATCATAAGATTTATTTACAACTATAAAGCACTTGGTCTACTTTATAACAAAAACATTTTTTTCATCAAAAATCTTAAAAAGTGGCTTGAATACGACGGAAACTATAGACAGGTATATAAGCTTATTTGAGGAAACCATCTTAATCCATGTGATTCTTATTATTAAGCTATTTACTTAACGGGCATATTTGTTCTTTGCTTGCATATTTGTTTGCGTGAATGATAATGTGATTCTGTGAGTATGTGTGGTGTCTATGAGTGTGCGTGCGCATGTCTGTGCATGTTTGGACTGATGCGTGTCAGATTGTGTGCAACCCTTTCTTTATGTTTTTATTACAATTTATATTTTGGATTGCTAGCATGGGTATGCCTGTACATCTATATCTTTGATTTTCTTCATTCAATGATATGTATATAATGTCTATAATTATGTTCTGCATGTGTTTTGCTTGCGCGTGCGTGTGAGCAACTTCGCCGGTCCTAAGAGTATTCTCAGCCTTGAAAATCGAGTCCTCCAGAAAAGGAGGAGCTTGAAGGGTCAAAATGCGCTTAGACTGTTGGAAGGAACCAACAGATTGGTCTGTAGCCGACTTTGTCTGAGTATGCTGAACTTAAGCAACGTAATGTCCAACACGTTCTGTGCAGAAACATCTGCGTTCTTGAACTGAGATTCTGCCAGAGACCCTGCGTCAAAATCAGATTCACTGCCTGACTGAGCCAAACAAGAGGAACTAGACTGCAGACGCTGATGAACCTCTTGTTGTACTCTGCGTTCAAACTCTGTCACTGAAAGATCCGGTTCAAACCGATCTGAATCAACATCTGCCGTTTGAAACGAACCGGACGGTAAAAAAACAATTTTCCTTTCACCGCCGGATGAACAACTGCCAGTTTCTGGGAAACTGCCGGTTGCCGACGGTCGGAGTGGTCATTCTTCAGTCGACGGCGATGAACCGGTAAATCCTCATCAGAGGGTTCCGATTCTAGCCGTATACGTTGACGGTAGTAACCGGAGGATGAAGCCACCAGGAGATCCTCGGTCCCAGCCTGGGCACCGGGAAAGGCACCGGTCTCGAAACCGGGAGAAATCATCCCAACCGGATTTATACCCCCTAGACCAGACAGTTAAGTGACAGTAGAAGCCAAACTGTCATGGGGCCTTCACTTTGTAACTGACCGTCCGTCAGAAATATAACCCGTTGGGTGGGCCAGCGAATAATCCACAAGATCCTCCTGGGGAGTGGAGGACTGCAGGAGTCCAACTGGACGGGAATCAGCCATAGAAAAGGTCCTCTCAGATGACCAGTAGGTACAGCTAGCCCTGGTAGAGAGAGGTTTCGTTGAGGCTACCCTGTGAATGAGAGTAGGGGAGAGAGTTGACCCTGTGTTAATCCGAGATGAAACAACAGGGTGAAGCCGTCCTTGGACGCGAAAAATCGTCAACATAAGCCGAAGATTCGGTTGTTTGAACGGGACAAATTTTGAGTCCTGAAGCGTCAAGATGCTTCATCAAAGAATCGAACATGTGAGAGTAAAACTCAGAGGTGGAGGCCACCGAAACCGAAGAAGGTTGAGAAACAGTGACTGAAGAAGAAACCGGCTTTACCGGTGAAACCGGTTTGACTGACGAAGATTTTGACGAAGATTTAGACGAGGAAGATTTATGACTTGTCTTAGAACTTTTTGGAGGAGTGACTTTGACAAACCTACCAGACTCGCCTCGAGGGAGAACAGAAGTAGAAGTCCCCGAGACAGAGGTTGAAGCCGAAGAAACTGAAGTAGATAAGTCGACAAACTAGATTTTGTGTTCTATTTCCCCATTTTGCAACTATAGAGTAAAGGTTTTTGTTTTAAAAAGCAATGTTTTTCATGAAAGCACAGTAAATAGTGAGTAGCCATCTGAAGTAATTATTGTCGATAAAGCGAAGACAATTCACGCGCTAAAACAATGTTAGAGAGTGATCATGGAAAACGACAGGTGAACAGTGCTTGATGCAGAAGGTGTCATTTCGGCAGTCAGCAAGCACCATGGATGGGCAAGTTCTGCCTCTCTGGACACAGGACAATGAAAATGTCATCGACATCTTGAAAAGGGAGAGAACAGGAAAAAAAGGAGACAAGGGAAACGTGGGTTTGTTTCCTTCTGAATCGCCATTGCTTCGTTCGCAGACGTTGATCGTGTTGTGAGGAAAACAAATCAAAACAAGAACAAATGCATAATGGTGGCCGAGAGATTGAATGAAGTCACTGCCGTCACTCATCAGTCAATCAGTGAGCAATAATTGTTTTCTTGTTCATTATTGGAATTTTTAAATTGTTTTAAATGTTTTTATATACGAACTGTCTCTCACTTGACAAATAAAAGCCAATCAACTAAGCGCAATAAACACAGTGATTCTATTAACTGTAGCTCTCTTTTTTCATTCTTTTTTCATTGTCCTCTCTGCTTTCTTTACTCAAACACAACAAATGAACTACATAGTCTTTTACTTGGCCCTCCACCTGCATGACCTCTTTTCTCTCTCTCTCTCTCTCTCCTTCTCTCTCTCTCTCTCTCTCTCTCTCTCTCTCTCTCTCTCTCTCTCTTCTCTCTCTCTCCTCTCTCTCTCTCTCTCTCTCTCTCTCTCTCTCTCTCTCTCTCTCTTATTATGAACAAATTATACCACAAACCACTACCAACCCTCCATGCACTGTACAAATGTGGCTTGAAAACGCTTTATAGCTTAAAATGCCACTGTTAATAGTGGTAGATCCATAAAGGATGCCAATGGTTCTACCCATAATGGAGATAATATTTGATCAAAGAAACCACAAACACCACTAACTGTGTATACTTTTTGAAGGTAGCTCTGTGCTGTGAAAAGAATAAAATAAAGTAAAAGTAAAAGATTGTGCTGGTTTACTTTTTGTCCCAATGGGGGACAGATAGCGTATGAGCATGGTACATAGAGAGATCTCTTTCGAATTCTGGAATTCTCGTCAGTATGTATATCTGCTAACAAACACTATCTTGTGGATCAACCCCAACAGGAAGACATTTCTAAAAAAAGAATGGTGTCTTCTCTGCACTAGGCCGAAAAGTCTCTCTCTCTCTCTGTCTCTCTGTCTCTCTCTCTCTCCTCTCTCTCTCTCTCTCTCTCTCTCTCTCTCTCCTCTCTCTCTCTCTCTCTCTCTCTCTCCCCCCCCCTCTCTCTCTCTCTCTCTCTCTCTCTCTCCCTCCCCCTCTCTCTCTCTTATTTTATTTTAATAAGGGCATACACATATATTCATATGTACACACCGGTTACAAGCAAGTTTAGTTATGTTTTCCTTCTTTTGTTGGAAGGTAAGATGTAACCAAGCCCATTGTGTGCTTATTCGTTTCCCTCAATAAACAAGCTCCAAGTTTCTCTTTCTCTCTCTAGGCTCCTCAAGAATTTCTCGGGTGACCCTAGTCAGACTGACCATGGCACAGACAGCCCAGATGACTACACGTGGAGGTCAATGAAAGCGAGGCTGTAGCCATTGAACATGCTTATTGCTGCTGACGTCTACCTTTATTCCTCTTAACGTGAGAAAGGAAATCGGTTTTTTTCAACGATTAATAAACAGTCAGCAAGTTGGCTTGCTTGTTTTGTATGTGTTACGCTAAATGTGTGAAATTGCCTGGTTAGATGTGTGTGCGAGCGTGCGTGTGCGTATGTTGTTTGTCTAGTCAGAACAAAAGTTTACTATCAGGGAAAAACCCTGTATACAGCACAAAGCCAATGTTTACTGCCAGGGAAACCCCCCTGTACACAACACAGAGCCAATGTTTACTGCCAGGGAAACCCCCCTGTACACAGCACAGAGCCAATGTTTACTGCCAGGGAACACCCCCCCCCCCCTGTACACAGCACAGAGCCAACGTTTACTGCCAGGGAACCCCCCCCCCCCCCCTGTACACAACACAGAGCCAACGTTTACTGCCAGGGACCCCCCCCCCCCCCCTGTACACAACACAGAGCCAATGTTCACTGCCAGGGTAACACCCCCCCCCCCTGTACACAACACAGAGCCAATGTTTACTGACAGTGAACCCCCCCCCCCCCCCCTCCTCGCCCCCCTTTACTGCCAGGGTGGCACAACACAGAGCCAACGTTTACTGCCAGGGTAACACGACCCACTCCGAACCCCCCCCAGCATGTACACAACACAGAGCCAATGTTTACTGACCAGTGAACACCCCCCTCCCCCCTGTACACAACACAGAGCCAATGTTTACTGACAGTGAACACCCCCCCCCCCCTGTGCACAACACAGAGCCAATGTTCACTGCCAGGGTAACACCCACCCCCCCCCTGTACACAACACAGAGCCAATGTTTACTGACAGTGAACACCCCCCTCCCCCCTGTACACAACACAGAGCCAATGTTTACTGACAGTGAACACCCCCCTCCCCCCTGTACACAACACAGAGCCAATGTTTACTGACAGTGAACACCCCCCTCCCCCCTGTACACAACACAGAGCCAATGTTTACTGACAGTGAACACCCCCCACCCCCTGTACACAACACAGAGCCAATGTTCACTGCCAGGGTACACACCCACCCACCCCTGTACACAACACAGAGCCAATGTTTACTGACAGTGAACACCCCCCCCCCCCTGTGCACAACACAGAGCCAATGTTTACTGCCAGGGTAACACCCCCCCCCCCCCCCTGTACACAACACAGAGCCAATGTTCACTGCCAGGGTAACACCCACCCACCCCTGTACACAACACAGAGCCAATGTTTACTGACAGTGAACACCCCCCTCCCCCCTTGTACACAACACAGAGCCAATGTTTACTGACAGTGAACACCCCCCCATGACCCTGTACACAACACAGAGCCAATGTTTACTGACAGTGAACACCCCCCCCCCCCTGTACACACACAGAGCCAAAGTTTACTGACAGTGAACACACCCCCATGACCCCTGTCCACAAACACAGAGCCAATGTTGACTGACAGTGAACACCCCCCCTCCCCCCTGTACACACGTATTATGCAGAGCCAAAGGTTGACTGTGAGTGAACACCCACCCATGACTGTACACATACACAGAGCCAATGTTTGGTGAAAGTGAGTGAACACCCACCCATGACTGTGTACACACGTACAGAGCCAATGTTTACTGACAGTGAGTGAACACCCACCCACCCTGTACACATACACAGAGTGTGGAATGTTTGACTGACAGTGAACACCCACCCATCCCCCTGTACACACGTACAGAGCCAATGTTTGAAAGTGACAGTGAACACCCCCCTCCCCCCTGTCCACACACACAGAGCCAATGTTTGCTGACAGTGAACACCCCCCCCCCCCCCTGTGCACAACACAGAGCCAATGTTTACTGACAGTGAACACACCCCCCCCCACCCCTCTGTACACAACACAGAGCCAATGTTTACTGACAGTGAACACCCCCCTCCCCTGTGTACACACGTACACAGAGCCAATGTTTACTGACAGTGAACACCCCCCCCCCCCTGTACACAACACAGAGCCAATGTTTACTGACAGTGAACACCCCCCCCCCCCCCCTGTACATACGTATTATGCAGAGCCAATGGTTGACTGCCAGTGAACACCCCCCCCCCCCTGTGTCCATACAATTACACAAAGCCAATGTTTGCTGACAGTGAAACACACACCCCACCCCCTGTGTACACAACACAGAGCCAATGTTTGAAAGACAGTGAACACCCCCCCCCCCCCCCGTCACCCTGTCCACAACATGCAGAGCCAATGTTTGAAAGACAGTGAACACACCCCCCCCCCTGTGTACACAACACAGAGCCAATGTTGACTGACAGTGAACACCCACCCATGAACTGTGTCCACACAACACAGAGCCAATGTTTGAAAGTGAGTGAACACCCCCCCCCCCCTGTGCACACAACACAGAGCCAATGTTGTGCTGACAGGTGAACACACCCCCACACCCCTGTACACAACACAGAGCCAATGTTTGCTGACAGTGAACACACCCCCCCCCCCCTGTACACAACACAGAGCCAATGTTTACTGACAGTGAACACCCCCCCCCCCCCCTGTACACAACACAGAGCCAATGTTCACTGCCAGGGAACACACACCCACCACCTGTGTCCATACAACACAGAGCCAATGTTTGACTGACAGTGAACACACCCCCATGACTGTGTACATACGTACAGAGCCAATGGTTGAAAGACAGTGAACACACCCCCCCCCCCCCCACCATACGTACACAACACAGAGCCAATGTTTACTGACAGTGAACACCAAATGAACCCCCCCCCCTGTGTCCACACGTACAGAGCCAATGTTTGCTGACAGTGAGTGAACACCCCCCCCCCCCTGTACACAACACAGAGCCAATGTTTTACTGACAGTGAACACCCCCCCCCCCCCCCCCCATGTACACAACACAGAGCCAATGTTTACTGACAGTGAACACGCCCCCCCCCCCCCCCTGTACACCAATACAGAGCCAATGTTTACTGACAGTGAACACACCCCCCCCCCTGTACACAACACAGAGCCAATGTTTGCTGACAGTGAACACCCCCCCCCCCCCCCATGACTGTACACAACACAGAGCCAATGTTTGACTGACAGTGAACACCCACCCACCCCTGTACACAACACAGAGCCAATGTTTACTGACAGTGTAACACCCACCCACCCCTGTACACAACACAGAGCCAATGTTTACTGACAGTGAACACCCCCCTCCCCCCTGTACACAACACAGAGCCAATGTTTACTGACAGTGAACACACCCCCCCCCCCCTGTACACAACACAGAGCCAATGTTTACTGACAGTGAACACCCCCCCCCCCCCTGTACACAACACAGAGCCAATGTTTACTGACAGGGTGAACACCCCCCTCCCCCCTGTACACAACACAGAGCCAATGTTTACTGACAGTGAACACACCCCCCCCCCCCTGTACACAACACAGAGCCAATGTTTGACTGACAGTGAACACCCCCCCCCCCCTGTACACAACACAGAGCCAATGTTTACTGACAGGGTAACACCCCCTCCCACCCCTGTACACAACACAGAGCCAATGTTCACTGCCAGGGTAACACCCACCCACCCCTGTACACAACACAGAGCCAATGTTTACTGACAGTGAACACCCCCCTCCCCCCTGTACACAACACAGAGCCAATGTTTACTGACAGTGAACACCCCCCTCCCCCCCTGTACACAACACAGAGCCAATGTTTACTGACAGTGAACAACACCCCCCCCCCCCTGTGTACACAATACAGAGCCAATGTTTACTGACAGTGAACACCCCCCCCCCCCCCTGTACACAACACAGAGCCAATGTTTACTGACAGTGAACACCCCCCTCCCCCCCCACTGTACACAACACAGAGCCAATGTTTACTGCCAGGGAACACCCCCCCCCCACCTGTGCACAACACAGAGCCAATGTTTACTGACAGTGAACACCCACCCCCCCCTGTGCACAACACAGAGCCAATGTTTACTGCCAGGGAACACCCCGCCCCCCCCTGTACACAACACAGAGCCAATGTTTACTGCCAGGGAAAACCCCCCCCCCTGTACACAACACAGAGCCCAACAACAACATGTTTACTGCCAGGGTAACACCCACCCCTCCCCTGTACACAACACAGAGCCAATGTTTACTGACCAGTGAACACCCCCCCCCCCTGTGCACAACACAGAGCCAATGTTTACTGACAGTGAACACCCCGCCCCCCCTGTGCACAACACAGAGCCAATGTTTACTGCCAGGGAACACCCCCCCCCCCCTGTGCACAACACAGAGCCAATGTTCACTGCCAGGGTAACACCCACCCACCCCTGTACACAACACAGAGCCAATGTTCACTGCCAGGGTAACACCCACCCACCCCTGTACACAACACAGAGCCAATGTTTACTGACAGTGAACACCCCCCTCCCCCCTGTGCACAACACAGAGCCAATGTTTGCTGACAGTGAACACACCCCGCCCCCCCCCCTGTGCACAACACAGAGCCAATGCTTACTGCCAGCGAACACCCCCCCCCCCCTGTACACAACACAGAGCCAATGCTTACTGCCAGGGTAACACCCCCCCCCCCCTGTGCACAACACAGAGCCAATGTTCACTGCCAGGGTAACACCCACCCACCCCTGTGCACAACACAGAGCCAATGTTCACTGCCAGGGTAACACCCACCCACCCCTGTACACAACACAGAGCCAATGTTCACTGCCAGGGTAACCCCCCCCCCCCCCCCCCTGTACACAACACAGAGCCAATGTTTACTGCCAGGGAAACCCCACCCCCCCTGTACACAACACAGAGCCAATGTTTACTGCCAGGGTAACACCCCCCCCCCTGTACACAACACAGAGCCAATGTTTACTGCCAGGGTAACACCCACCCCCCCCTGTACACAACACAGAGCCAATGTTTACTGCCAGGGTAACACCCACCCACCCCCTGTACACAACACAGAGCCAATGTTCACTGCCAGGGTAACACCCACCCCCCCCTGTTCACAACACAGAGCCAATGTTCACTGCCAGGGTAACACCCCCCCCCCCCTGTACACAACACAGAGCCAATGTTCACTGCCAGGGTAACACCCACCCACCCCTGTACACAACACAGAGCCAATGTTCACTGCCAGGGTAACACCCCCCCCCCCCCCCGCCCCCTGTACACAACACAGAGCCAATGTTCACTGCCAGGGTAACACCCACCCACCCCCTGTACACAACACAGAGCCAATGTTCACTGCCAGGGTAACACCCACCCACCCCTGTACACAACACAGAGCCAATGTTCACTGCCAGGGTAACACCCACCCACCCCTGTACACAACACAGAGCCAATGTTTACTGCCAGGGTAACACCCCCCCTGTACACAACACAGAGCCAATGTTCACTGCCAGGGAAACAACCCCCCCCCCCCCCCCCCTGTACACAACACAGAGCCAATGTTCACTGCCAGGGTAACACCCCCCCCCCCTGTACACAACACAGAGCCAATGTTTACTGCCAGGGTAACACCCCCCCCCCCTGTACACAACACAGAGCCAATGTTTACTGCCAGGGTAACACACCCCCCCCCCCCTGTACACAACACAGAGCCAATGTTTTACTGCCAGGGTAACACCCACCCCCCCTGTACACAACACAGAGCCAATGTTCACTGCCAGGGTAACACCCACCCACCCCTGTTCACAACACAGAGCCAATGTTCACTGCCAGGGTAACACCCACCCTCTGTACACAACACAGAGCCAATGTTTACTGCCAGGGTAACACCCCACCCCCCCCTGTACACAACACAGAGCCAATGCTTACTGCCAGGGTAACACCCCCCCCCCCCCCCCCCTGTACACAACACAGAGCCAATGTTCACTGCCAGGGTAACACCCTCCACCCCCTGTACACAACACAGAGCCAATGTTTACTGCCAGGGTAACACCCACCCACCCCTGTTCACAACACAGAGCCAATGTTTACTGCCAGGGTAACACCCACCCCCCCTGTACACAACACAGAGCCAATGTTTACTGCCAGGGTAACACCCCCCCCCCTGTTCACAACACAGAGCCAATGTTTACTGCCAGGGTAACACCCCCCCCCCCCCCCCCGTACACAACACAGAGCCAATGCTTACTGCCAGGGAACAACCCCCCCCCCCCCTAAAAGAATAGTAAAAATTAAAAACAAACAAACTATCAAATAAACACCCAGTAGCAGTAAAAAAACTCCACCACACTTTAAAAATGGTACAAAGCACCAAAGAATTACATAATCTGAGTCAACAAAACACCCAAATCAACAGAGATATAACACGTACAAATAATATCTATGTGCATAATTATTAACAACGAGGTCAAAGGCAAACGCTTAGTGTGCTTGTGTTTTCAACGACACTCAAAGTTATTAAACAAATGGAAAAGAAAGTGGTTATTAAAGCAACTAAATGGAACAGAAAGTGGTTATTAAAGCAACTAAATGGAACAGAAAGTGGTTATTAAAGCGAAACAAACGGAAAAGAAAGTGGTTATTAAACAAATGGAAAAGAAAGTGGTTATTAAAGCGAAACAAATGGAACAGAAAGTGGTTATTAAAGCAACTAAATGGAACAGAAAGTGGTTATTAAAGCGGAACAAACGGAAAAGAAAGTGGTTATTAAACAAATGGAAATGAAAGTGGTTATTAAAGCAACTAAATGGAACAGAAAGTGGTTATTAAAGCGAAACAAATGGAACAGAAAGTGGTTATTAAAGCGGAACAAACGGAAAAGAAAGTGGTTATTAAAGCGAAACAAACGGAAAAGAAAGTGGTTATTAAACAAATGGAAAAGAAAGTGGTTATTAAAGCAACTAAATGGAAAAGAAAGTGGTTATTAAAGCGAAACAAATGGAACAGAAAGTGGTTATTAAACAAACGGAAAAGAAAGTGGTTATTAAAGCAAAACAAATGGAACAGAAAGTGGTTATTAAAGCAACTAAATGGAACAGAAAGTGGTTATTAAAGCAACTAAATGGAAAAGAAAGTGGTTATTAAAGCGAAACAAACGGAAAAGAAAGTGGTTATTAAAGCAAAACAAATGGAACAGAAAGTGGTTATTAAAGCAACTAAATGGAACAGAAAGTGGTTATTAAAGCAACTAAATGGAACAGAAAGTGGTTATTAAAGCAACTAAATGGAAAAGAAAGTGGTTATTAAAGCAACTAAATGGAAAAGAAAGTGGTTATTAAAGCAACTAAATGGAACAGAAAGTGGTTATTAAAGCAACTAAATGGAAAAGAAAGTGGTTATTAAAGCGAAACAAACGGAAAAGAAAGTGGTTATTAAAGCAACTAAATGGAACAGAAAGTGGTTATTAAAGCAACTAAATGGAACAGAAAGTGGTTATTAAAGCAACTAAATGGAAAAGAAAGTGGTTATTAAAGCAACTAATTGGAACAGAAAGTGGTTATTAAAGCAACTAAATGGAACAGAAAGTGGTTATTAAAGCGGAACAAATGGAAAAGAAAGTGGTTATTAAAGCGAAACAAACGGAAAAGAAAGTGGTTATTAAACAAATGGAAAAGAAAGTGGTTATTAAAGCAACTAAATGGAAAAGAAAGTGGTTATTAAAGCAACTAAATGGAAAAGAAAGTGGTTATTAAAGCGAAACAAACGGAACAGAAAGTGGTTATTAAAGCAACTAAATGGAACAGAAAGTGGTTATTAAAGCAACTAAATGGAACAGAAAGTGGTTATTAAAGCAACTAATTGGAAAAGAAAGTGGTTATTAAAGCAACTAAATGGAAAAGAAAGTGGTTATTAAAGCAACTAAATGGAAAAGAAAGTGGTTATTAAAGCGAAACAAATGGAACAGAAAGTGGTTATTAAACAAATGGAAAAGAAAGTGGTTATTAAAGCAACTAAATGGAAAAGAAAGTGGTTATTAAAGCAACTAAATGGAAAAGAAAGTGGTTATTAAAGCAACTAAATGGAAAAGAAAGTGGTTATTAAAGCAACTAAATGGAAAAGAAAGTGGTTATTAAAGCGAAACAAACGGAACAGAAAGTGGTTATTAAAGCAACTAAATGGAACAGAAAGTGGTTATTAAAGCAACTAAATGGAACAGAAAGTGGTTATTAAAGCAACTAAATGGAACAGAAAGTGGTTATTAAAGCGGAACAAATGGAAAAGAAAGTGGTTATTAAAGCAACTAAATGGAACAGAAAGTGGTTATTAAAGCAACTAAATGGAAAAGAAAGTGGTTATTAAAGCAACTAAATGGAAAAGAAAGTGGTTATTAAAGCAACTAAATGGAACAGAAAGTGGTTATTAAAGCAACTAAATGGAAAAGAAAGTGGTTATTAAAGCAAAACAAACGGAAAAGAAAGTGGTTATTAAAGCAACTAAATGGAACAGAAAGTGGTTATTAAAGCAACTAAATGGAACAGAAAGTGGTTATTAAAGCAACTAATTGGAAAAGAAAGTGGTTATTAAAGCAACTAAATGGAAAAGAAAGTGGTTATTAAAGCAACTAAATGGAAAAGAAAGTGGTTATTAAAGCAAAACAAACGGAACAGAAAGTGGTTATTAAAGCAACTAAATGGAAAAGAAAGTGGTTATTAAAGCAACTAAATGGAACAGAAAGTGGTTATTAAAGCAACTAATTGGAAAAGAAAGTGGTTATTAAAGCAACTAAATGGAAAAGAAAGTGGTTATTAAAGCAACTAAATGGAAAAGAAAGTGGTTATTAAAGCGAAACAAATGGAACAGAAAGTGGTTATTAAAGCAACTAAATGGAACAGAAAGTGGTTATTAAAGCAACTAATTGGAAAAGAAAGTGGTTATTAAAGCAACTAAATGGAAAAGAAAGTGGTTATTAAAGCGAAAACAAACGGAAAAGAAAGTGGTTATTAAAGCAACTAAATGGAACAGAAAGTGGTTATTAAAGCAACTAAATGGAACAGAAAGTGGTTATTAAAGCAACTAATTGGAAAAGAAAGTGGTTATTAAAGCAACTAAATGGAAAAGAAAGTGGTTATTAAAGCAACTAAATGGAAAAGAAAGTGGTTATTAAAGCAACTAAATGGAAAAGAAAGTGGTTATTAAAGCGAAACAAACGGAAAAGAAAGTGGTTATTAAAGCAACTAAATGGAAAAGAAAGTGGTTATTAAAGCAACTAAATGGAACATAAAGTGGTTATTAAAGCAACTAAATGGAACAGAAAGTGGTTATTAAACAAATGGAACAGAAAGTGGTTATTAAAGCAACTAAATGGAACAGAAAGTGGTTATTAAAGCGAAACAAACGGAAAAGAAAGTGGTTATTAAAGCAACTAAATGGAAAAGAAAGTGGTTATTAAAGCGAAACAAACGGAAAAGAAAGTGGTTATTAAAGCAACTAAATGGAACAGAAAGTGGTTATTAAAGCAACTAATGGAAAAGAAAGTGGTTATTAAAGCAACTAAATGGAAAAGAAAGTGGTTATTAAAGCAACTAAATGGAAAAGAAAGTGGTTA
>CM065690.1:56311037-56313537 GCA_017654935.2 Phymorhynchus buccinoides | reverse complement strand
AGTATTTTTGAAAATAATGAATTATCGTTACAGAATCGAAAAAACACATTGCGTATCTGAACTTAGAATACAATGACTTTTCTACCAAGTGGTTGCCATATATTCCATTGTTTTGTGACAATATTTATTTATTTTCCCACGCCTTTTGCTGTCTTATGCCCAAACCTGTGCAACAAAACTAACTAACTCAGTATTTTTAGTATTTTTATGTGTCTATTTTTGGATAATACTATTATTATCGCTAATGCTGTATTTGAAAAACAACAACCAGCCATTGTGTGTGACATTGAGGTATTTATTGAACCTTGTCTTTTGCAGATTTGTTTTTTCTTTTTTCTTTTTCTTTAAAATAACATATATATATAAAAAAGAATGATAACCTGTCATAGAATTAGTGGACTAACATTTTGCAACGTCCAGCTCGTGGTGTTGAAAGTTTGATTATTGAATGTACCTGTTTATTTATTTAACCTAAAAAATGTAGTATATGTGTGTATATGTGTCTGTGTGCGCGCGTGTGCGCGTTCACGTGTGTGTGTGTGTGTGTGTGTGTGTGTGTGTGTGTGTGTGTGTGTGTGTGTGTGTGTGTGTGTGTGTGTGTGTGTGTGTGTGTGTGTGAATATGTGCAGGCGTATGTGTTTGTGTGTGTATGTGTGTTCTGTATTTGAACATGTAAAAAAAAGGTTAATTCTTTTTGTGTGTGTAAATGACAGCAATGTGCTTTTAGTTTTGATGCACTCAGGGATTTCATTCTACAACCTTCCACCTGAGTATGTCAACGATGACATAAATAAGTCTGTTTTGGTTGGGGGGGGGGGGGGGGGGGGGGGGGGGGGGGGGGGGGGGGGGGGAGGGGGGGGGGTATGGTTTCTTTATTCCGCACCTGAGATACAGGAAACCTTTTACATAGATAAGGAGGTGCGAGTCCATTTAAAATTGTATTCATAAATACACCCTTATTAAATTGGCATTTGGAGTGGAAGGGAAGTATGTTAACAGTTTTATAATCAGAAATTTGTAGTGTTGATGACTTAAGAAGAATTAGTTTAATTGCACGTGAGAGAGAGAGAGAGAGAGAGAGAGAGAGAGAGAGAGAGAGAGAGAGAGAGAGAGAGAGAGAGAGAGAGAGAGAGAGAGAGACAAGTGACAAATGACAAATGACAAATGAATGATTTAATGTCATCAGCAAGGTACATGCTATTTGACATGGGGGTACACAAAGTTGAAAAAATAAAATAAAAATAAATGAAAGATTTTTTGTAACAAACAAAACATGAAAATTAATTTCATTTTAACCAATAAGTCAAAGCTCATGCGACCAACAGTTCTTAAATTATTAGTCAAAGTATCAGAACACTACAAAATGATATCAAGCTTCTTTTCTCGGATGTTATTAGCTTCAGCAACAAACATTGCCATAGAATTTAAATAATTTATTCTGTTTGTTTTTAACAGAGCTGCTAGATCCCGTCTTTCTGCTAACGGTGATCTAAACACATTGCATTTCTCACGCACAGCTTTATATGCTTCACAATAAAAGAAAAAATGTTGTTCATCCTCTGTATCGTCTGAAAAACACATAGGGCACTTCATATCAGGCAGTGTTTCAGTATTATACCAGCGCTGGCTAGCTTGGAGTCCAAGCGTTTTCGTTCTAAAACGAGCTAAAGAATCCCTGTACCATTTTCGTGTTATAACTAACAAATAATTTTCACACTGTAAATCACTATTAAACTGTAAAAACCATGCATACTTCTCACTCCCTTCTAGCCCAGAATGCCATATTTGTTGATAGGAAGAAACTAGTCGTTCTTTGAATTCACATATGAAACATTTATTGTTCCCAACTCCCTGGTTGTTCCAGACAAAGCCAAACCTACTTTCAAAAAGCAACTTCTTTACATGAGAAACCCAGTTATGTTTTCCACTTTCATCTTGAATTACTAACATATTATACGCCTGTTTGTTGATTCTAGTTAATGGAAGTTTAATTAAGCGAAGCCAGTACTTAATAGATTTTAGTTGTGTTCGTATATGTAATGGATATCTACCTGTTTCTGCATATAACATTTTATTGGAACCATGCAGAGAGAGAGAGAGAGAGAGAGAGAGAGAGAGAGATTGATTTTGTGAATATCTTATTGTGATCTCAGACACTCATAACATATCAATACATGATTTCTGATTTTGTGGGCCGACATCTTTAAAGAGTAAATCAATCACATGAAAGATCTATAAAAATGTATCTGTAATAAATGCCCAATGACCACAACAGCAAGAGCAACAAAGACAACAGCAATAACAAAACAACAACAACAATAAAAAACACACACACACACACATCAACGGCAGGGGCGGATCAGTCAGTCCAAAGGAGGGTGTGTGTGTTTCCAATGGCTGGGTTGGCGAAACCCCTCAGAAGTTGATGAAAATGTAAATGTAAAAGATGCTATGAAGACCTTCCCTTTCGCCGCCAGCCATTTTTTTAGCAAACAAATTC
>CM065690.1:56298537-56308537 GCA_017654935.2 Phymorhynchus buccinoides | reverse complement strand
CCAGGTGTCTTTACAGCGTGTGGGGTCCACACGGAAACACTTTAGCTGAGGGGTGAAGCTTCAGGAGGCGGTGGATGGCCTGTCTGGCCTGAAATAACCTGTCTCTGTAAATGTAATGTCAATGTATTGTGAATTAAGGTATAAGTATGTACTCCAGGTGTCTTTACAGCGTGTGGGGTCCACACGGGAACACTTTAGCTGAGGGGTGAAGCTTCAGGAGGCGGCGGATGGCCTGTCTGGCTTGAAATAACCTGTCTCTGTGAATGTAATGTCAGTTGTCGTAAATAAAGGAATGCATGCATGCACCCCGGGTGTCTTGTACAGCCAGTTAGGTCACGGGAGGCACAGCCTTAATGTGTGATGAAGCTTCATGAGTTGTTTGCGGCCTGCCTGGCTTGAAAGAACTTGTCTCTGAAATGATATACCATGTTGATTAAGGCCGTGTACACATACAAGCGGATGTTCCGCGCGGAAACCCATGCGCAATCAGTAGATAAGTAAAATGAACAAAGAAGAAGAACAAATAAGCGGACGTAGTTGTTCCCCTAATCAGTATATTTTGTCCATGCTTTCTTTTACTCATTGATTATTTCCGCGCGGAAAATGCGGATGTACTGTATTCCAGGCCTAACTGTTCAATAAGACATTATTGTACAACAGGTAACCCGAGGTCTTGCACAGCTTCTGTTGGGTGGCTCGCCTGGCTGGGAGAAGTCTGTCTCTGTAATGTTATGGAATGTGAATTACTTGGGTGGTGCGGCACATTGATGTAGGATGGGCCTCCCTTCCTCCTCCCGCCCTCTCTCTCATTATCTATGTACACAAACAGATGTATGTACGTATATATGTTTGTATGTATTTTATTTGGCTATCTCATTCATTTATTTATGTGTTTATGAATTGTATGTTTCTATACTATTTGTCTTATTGTATCATTTCTTGATTGATTTATGTTTGTTTATGTGTGTACTTGTATGCCGGTATGCTGTTATTTATCTATTCACTTTATTATTATTACTTTGGCACATGGCCTAGATCATATAAACCATTTTCAATATGTACATAAACAGAGTTCTTGTAATCAGAAATCAATGTCTTTCTAAAATGTAAAAACTGCACGATGTGTTTCTTGAAGAACATATTTTGTTTGTCAATAAAAACTATTGTTACGGACTAAACATAAACTATTTTAAACTTTGACTTTGCCACTTCTCTCTCTCTCTCTCTCTCTCTCTCTCTCTCTCTCTCTCTCTCTCTCTCTCTCTCTCTCTCTCTCTCTCTCTCTCTCTCTCTCTCTCTCTCTCTCCTTCCTTCCTTCCGTCCTTCCTTCCTCACCTGATAACGGCCAGAGGGTAGAAGACGAAGTGCACCCAGTAGTGCAGCACGATGACGTAGGATGGGCCAACAGGTAAGTGAGGGAAGAGCTGATCTGTGGACAAGGTCTGCAGTTCCAGGATGCTGCCAGGATTGAAGGGCCGGGCGTGAGGGACGAAGGTGATGCTGCTGTTCAGCCAGGAAATCTGCTCACACACACACAGAATACGAATACGAATTCGAATGATTTAATGTTCTGAGCTTCCTGTCCAAAATTCGAATGATTTAATGTTCTGAGCTTCCTGTCCAAAATTCGAATGATTTAATGTTCTGAGCTTCCTGTCCAAAATTCGAATGAGTTAATGTTCTAAGCTTCCTGTCCAAAATTCGAATTATTTAATGTTCTGAGCTTCCTGTCCAAAATTCGAATGATTTAATGTTCTGAGCTTCCTGTCCAAAATTCGAATGATTTAATGTTCTGAGCTTCCTGTCCAAAATTCGAATGATTTAATGTTCTGAGCTTCCTGTCCAAAATTCGAATGATTTAATGATTCAAATGATTCAATGTTTTAGGCTTCCTGCCCAAATACTTGGGAAGGAGAGGAAAGGGGAATACGAATACAAATTCGAATTATTTAATATTTTAGGCTTTCTGCCCAAAAACTTGGAAAGGAGGGGAAAGGGGAATACGAATACGAATGATTAATTTTAATGTTTTAGGCTGTCTGCCCAAACACTCCGAGGGGGGGGGGGGGGGGGGGGGGGATACGAATACGAATTCAAATGATTGAATGTTTTAGGCTTTTTACCCATAAAGTTGGAAAGGAGGGGAGAGGGGAATACGAATACGAATAGGAATTCGAATGATTTAATGTTGCCCAAACACTTTAGGCTTCCTGTCCAAAATTCGAATGATTTAATGTTTTAGGCTTTCTGCCCTCAAACTCCCCCAAAGACGGTGTTGTGGCTGTTCACGTGGCGCACAGGGTAATGTTCTTATCTCTAGCTGATGCATTTGTAGGCATACCATAGTGTTCAAGTGCTTCGGCTGTTGGGATGATCCCTGGAGTCTTTTAGCCAGGGTACGTCAACAACAACAACAACAAAACTAAAACGGTCCCACACGTAATGTTCTTACCCCTAGCTGATGCTTTTGTACCATAGTGTTCAAGTGCTTCGGCTGTTGGGATGATCCATGGAGTCTTTTTTGTTAACAACAACAAAAACAGAAACATTGTGAGAGTAGCAGCTAAACTGAAGCCTTTCCGTAGAGTGGCACAGTGGCAGCGCGTTCGCTTCGTGTCAAGTAAACCCGAGTTCGAACCTGGCTACAGGGGATTTTTCCTCTCACTTTGCACTATTTGTCAGGCCAATGTGATTAGCGTTCAAGTGCTTCGTTAAACCCCCCCCCCCACCCTTTAATAACAATAATAATAATAATTTTCATGGCTGTTGTGGATGATCCCTGGAGTCTTTTTAGCCAGGGTACGTCAACAACAACAACAAAACTAAAACGGTCCCACACGTAATGTTCTTACCCCTAGCTGATGCATTTGTACCATAGAAGGCCCAGTTCAAGTGCTTCGGCTGTTGGGAGGTGATCCCTGGAGTCTTTTAGCCAGGGTGGTCACGTGCCACTGGCGGGCTTCCAAACAATAACAAAAACAGTGAAACATTCAATGAGAGTAGGAGGCAGCTAAACTGAAGCCTTTCCGTAGAGTGGCACAGTGGCAGCGCGTTCGCTTCGTGTCAAGTAAACCCGAGTTCGAACCTGGCTACAGGGGATTTTTCCTCTCACTTTGCACTAGGCCTTACGGTCTGAACGTGGAGTCTTTTCGGATGAGACGATAAACCGAGGTCCCGTGTGCCACCATGCACTTAGCAGGACTACGTTAAACCCAGTGGCAACGAAAAAGTTGTCATTTGGTCAACCCCCCCCCCTCGGACCCTTTAATAACAAAACTTGAATAATAATAATAATTTCACTTCTTGCAATATTAACATTTCTTTCCCTCGGAAGTATGTGGAAGTAACAGTTCTGAGAACGGTATAATACCGTTTCTAAACCGGGAAACCATTTACGGATGCTCCATTACACTTATATAGCGCGATAAAAAATCATGCTAAAAGCAAGCTCTCAGCGCTTTACAAACATTGATAAAACCATATAACACAAAAATCTAATGCAAAAAAATAAATAAAAAAAAAATAAAATTGGGTGGCGCGCCTCTGGCTGCGACGCGCTCTCCAACCTTGGTGCTTTCTTGGAGCAACCCGAATTTCACAGAGACGCCTCTGTGATTATGCAATACCTAATATATCGATCGCCCCTGACCTCTCGGACCAACGGTTTGTGCCAGCGGCCCAAGTCACGAAGGCCCAGGGGTGACGTCAGAGCGGTCATCATGTGGCGGGCGTTGGAGTCGCCGATGAAGATGAGGTGGACGTCCCTCAGACAACTGACCAGCAGCTCTCTGCTGACTGCGGGGGGCAAGGAGCAATGGTCACTGTGCCACTGGCGGGCTTCCAGCCACCCTGTCCAGCCAGTATTATGGTAATAGTATAGTATAGTATAGTATAGAATAGTATAGTGTGTAGTATAGTATAGTATAGTATAGCTTATGTGTATAGTATAGCGTGCGCATAGTATAGCATAGAGGGGGGGGGGGGGGACGAGAGGAGTGTGTGTGAGTATAGCATAGTACATAGTGCTTAGCATAGAATAGCCTAGCCTAGCCTAGCCTAGCCTAGCCTAGCCTAGTCTAGCATAGCATAGCATAGCATAGCATAGCATAGCATAGTATAGTATAGTATAGTATAGTATAGTATAGTATACTGTGGACAAGGTCTGCAGTTCCAGGATACTGTGATGTATTTGTAATAACATAATCCTGGCTTCAAAAACAAGGCGGTGAAGCAAAGTGTGCTGACCCGACACCGTCTGGCTACACACTGTCTTCCTTCCCCCGCCCTTCACGCGGTGGGGGGATTGCGCTCATCTCTAAGAACTCTCTGGCCAAGCATCTTTCTACCTCCACTGCCTTTCCCTTCCAACACCCAAGCTTCGAAGCAGTTCGCGTTACCCTGGCAACGTCGTCTTCTCCTGTCCACTTCATCTGCGTGTACCGACCTCCACCAAGCCGCAAAAATAAACTGACTGATGCTATGTTTCTCAGTGAATTTCCTGACCTTTTACAGTACTGTAATAACAAACAAGCGCAAAATCGCAATAGTTTGTGGCGCGCGGTCTATTTTTACCACTCCAATCAGGAGTCATCTCCCCTGGCTTTTCAATAATTTTAATCTGTAAACCAGAATGTTATCTCTGCACCCTTTCGTAACTTTTTATATCTTTTGGAAAACATTTAAAACTATGTATCCTACTTATACTCATCAAAAGAAGCACCGCATACTCGTCGTGTCTGTTGTAGTGTCTGTATTACGTATGTTTATTATTTTGTACGCTTTTAAAATACATCATTTTAAAGAGTGGCCTCAATTAATTTTGAAGTGTAGCCTCGATTTGAAGTGCGACAATTTTGTCAAAATGTGCGACAATTTTGGAACGACAGACTGACGACAGACCGACCGACCAACCGACAAAGTGAGTTATAGGTTTGTGGCTTGAGCCACAAACAAACCCAGAAAGTTCAAAACGGTAGGTTTCTGTCCCTTTTATTTGAAAAAAGCACAGACGTTTTGGAGACTAACTCCGTTTTCAATGTGAAGATAATGAGAGCCAAAGTGTTGGCGAGAGATTTAAATACAAAATGAAGAGTGAGTAGGAATCAGAAAATGTCAGAAAAACGAGGACGCGAGAAAAAAAGAAAGAAAAAGAAAAGGAGAACCTGAGTACATGTTAACATTGCATCAACGTTTGAAAAGAGACGGCTTGAACTTGAGGAAAATGGACATTACTGAGTTCAATTCAATGCTACAATTAAAACAGTGAAAAGCAGAAAAGATGACAATAATAACTGCACAGTCTTATATGCATGCACACACATACGCACACACATGCGTATAATAACACATACACACACACACACACGCACACACACACACACATGCAAGTACATATGCACGCACACCAAATAACAACACCCACAGAAACGAACACACATACATGTATGCCAAAACACACACAACACACACACACACACACACACACACACACACACACACACACATGCATGCACTCGTGCAAACACATCAATATGACCCATGAATGACTAGAATTGTGTATACAAAATTAATGTTATATGTTGAAGGTGAGTCATTTTAAGCACACACACACATAAACACAGGTGTGGCCATATGAACATATACATCGAGGTACGACCTCCACCAAGGCACCAAAACAAAGTTCCAGCCACATGATAGCCAAAACGACACACACATGCATCAATAGTGACATCAAGGAGGTGAAAACCACAAGGCTGGGGATGGGGATGGCTGGCTAACGAACAGAGGGGTGGGGGGGGGAGGGGGGGGGGGGGGGTGGGGGAAGGGGTGGTGAGGAGGAGAAGGGGTAGGGGGCACTGAATCAACAAGAGTTCTTGGGGTAGTGTTATTGTTTGATGTTGATGCCAGCTGGTGCACCACCAAAGCCGACAACGCACTGGTCCGACAAACTGTGAAGCAAGCCATCACAGCAGGAAACCTACCAACTGAAGCCTCACACGCCATCAACAGCGAACCACGTGAGTCAAAGTTCTACCTACTGCCCAAAATCCATAAAGAAAACAACCCTGGAAGGCCCATCGTGCCCGCATGTTCTTGTCCCACTGTCCTCATCTCTTCCTTCCTTGACTCTGTCTTCCAACCTCTGGTTGCTCTACTAGAAACATACATCAAAGACACCAACCACACCCTGCAGCTTCTCTCAGACTTCTCCTTCCCCGCTGATGGTACATCAGAACGCTACCTGTTCACAATGGACGTTGTGTCGCTATACACGAACATCCCGCACAAAGACGGCTTGGCTGCAGTGAAACACTTCCTGTCAAACAGCGATTATGATATCCACGTCCCAACCATCTTGAGACTCACTGAACTGGTGTTGACTCTCAACTCCTTTTCCTTTGGGGATAAAACATTCAAACAGACAAGAGGGGTCGCCTGCCTCTTTGTGGGCTACATTGAGAACCAGGCCCTCAGTCAATACTCAGGTCCGCTGCCCTCACTGTTCAAACGTTTCATTGACGATTGCTTAGGTGTGGCCACCTGCTCCAAAGACTGCCTTATCAAGTTCATCAACCATTTGTCCAACTTCCATCCTTCCCTTCAGTTCACCCACACCATATCTTCATCTTCCATCACCTTCCTTGACATCACCATCTCCATTCAACCAAATTCCGACATTCTTGCAACCAATGTCTTCTACAAGCAAACGGATTCCCACTCGTACCTCCTCTACTCCTCAAGTCACCCCATTCCTACCAAAAACAGCATACCCTACTCACAGTTTCTCAGACTGAAACGAATCTGCAGCAGTGACGCAGATTTTGAGAGACAGGCGGAAGAAATGGTCTTGTTTTTCCTTTCTCGACAATACCCGCAAAATGTTGTCCAGGCAGCGCTTGAACGTGCCCGCAAAACAACACGTTGGGACACCCTCAACTCTGGAACAACCCAGCAGCAAACCGACAGAATTGTCGCTGTTCTACCATACCATCCACACAACCTGGCGGTCAGTAAAATTCTCCGCAACAACTTTCACATCATCCAGAACGATCCCAAACTCCAAGAAACGTTCTCCCAGCCACCCCTCATTGCCTACCGCAGAGACACCAGTCTCCGGGACCTGCTGGTACGCAGCTCAGTTCGTACAACCCCCCAAACCTCTCCTGTCCTTTCTGGAAACAAACCGTGCCAACGCAAGAACTGCAAGACTTGCCCTTTCCTGAACTCCACAACCACACTCACTGGCCCTTGTGGAAAGTTCTCAGTCCGTGCACTTTTCACCTGCCAATCATCTAACGTGCTTTACGTGATCAAGTGCCTTCTCTGCCAAAAGCTGTACGTGGGCGAAATGTACCGAACCTTGAATGAAAAGTTCACAGAACACCTGCGTTCGATGCGCCTGAGATACCAAGACCCCATAGGCACGCACTTCAACAGCCCCGGACACTCCCTCACACACGCGACTGTGGCTGCAGTGTGGCAGAACAGGGGAGGCAATGTGCAGCGAAAATTCAAGGCGTCCTGGCTGATCCGACGCCTTGGTACAAGTGCACCAGCTGGCATCAACATCAAACAATAACACTACCCAAAGAACTCTTGTTGATTCAGTGCCCCCCACCCCTTCTCCTCCTCACCACCCCTTCCCCTCCCCCTCCACCCCCCTTCTGTTCGTTAGCCAGCCATCCCCATCCCCAGCCTTGTGGTTTTCACCTCCTTAATGTCACTATTGATGCATGTGTGTGTCGTTTTGGCTATCATGTGGCTGCAACTTAGTTTTGGTGCCTTGGTGGAGGTCGTACCTCGATGTATATGTTCATATGGCCACACCTGTGTTTATGTGTGTGTGTGTGCTTACAGTGACTCACCTTCAACATATAACATTAATTTTGTATACACAATTTTAGTCATTCATGGGTCATATTGATGTGTTTGCACGAGTGCATGCATGTGTGTGTGTGTGTGTGTGTGTGTGTGTGTGTGTGTGTGTGTGTGTGGTGTGTGTGTGTGTGTGTGTGTGTGTTCGTGTGTGTGTGTGTGTGTGTGTGTGTTTGTGTGTTTTGGCATACATGTATGTGTGTTCGTGGGTGTTATTTTGGTGTGCGTGCATATGTACTTGCATGTGTGTGTGTGCGTGTGTGTGTGTGTGTGTGTGTGTGTGTGTGTGTGTGTGTGTGTGTGTGTGTGTGTGTGTGTGTGTGTGTGTGTATGTGTAATTATACGCGTGTGTGTGCGTATGTGTGTGCATGCATATAAGACTGTGCAGTTATTATTGTCATCTTTTCTGCTTTTCACTGTTTTAATTGTAGCATTGAATTGAACTCAGTAATGTCCATTTTCCTCAAGTTCAAGCCGTCTCCCTTTCAAACGTTGATGCAATGTTAATATGTACTCAGGTTCTCCTTCCCCCCCCCCCCCCCTTTTTTTTTCTCTCTCGCGTCCTCGTTTTTCTGATATTTTATGATTCCTACTCACTCTTCATTTTGTATTTAAATCTCTCGCCAACACTTTGGCTCTCATTATCTTCACATTGAAAACGGAGTTAGTCTCCGAAACGTCTGTGCTTTTTTCAAATAAAAGGGACAGAAACCTACCGTTTTGAACTTCTTTTTTGTTTAATAAGAGTCCTTGTGGTTATTTTTTCTTTATTTACTGTAATAACCTTTCTGGAAAGTGTATTATATTAGGAGACATTAATGTTCATTTTGATACTCAACATAGCCCCGTAACTGCTAAGACGAGCAATGCTTTGGATATGTTTCATTTTAGTCAATCTGTTACCGAGCCACTCATGAACGTGGCCACATTCTGGACTGGGTAATTTATAGACCTGATGATGATTTGCTACGCTCTACTCATGTCACTCCATCTCTTGCTTCTGACCATTTCTGTATTGTTTGTGAGCTATGTCTGTCTGTCCCGTCTGACACCCCATCGTACAGACAGTCTCGTAATGTACGCGGCATGGACAGATCAGCATTTCAAGCAGAGTTGCGCGCGACTATCTGCCCTGAATCATGCCCCACGGTCAACGAACTTAACAGCGCTCTCACTCGCGTTATCGACACACACGCGCCGTTACGTCACCGCCAACAGCGTGCCGATAGACTGGAGTCGTGGTATCCTTTAGTTAGCACTGAACTGAACTCGGCGAAGTCTGAAAAACGTGTAGCTGAAAGAGCATGGCTTAAGACCCCCCTTACCGTTACGAAACAAATCTTCAACGCTGCGAAACGAAAAATAGCGAACATAGTGTTGACAGCAAGATCCTCCTTTTACACTGACCAAATAAACAATGCAGTGACCTCTAGCCGGCTGTTTTCTATCTGCAGCAAACTACTTGGGCGTGAAAAAAGCACCCCTCTCCCTACCACCCACCCTGTCAGTGACCTTCCTGATGTCTTTAACGACTACTTTGTTCAGAAAATCCAGCTGATCAGAAACGAACTTGATCAGGCTTCTTCTACACCTACCACCCAGTTTGACCAAATAGGAACAACATCCACGTTCTTGGAATTTCAGCCAGTTACTGCCTTTGAATTGAAGAAGATCATTCTAAAAGCAAAACCCACTTCCTGTCCTCTTGACCCTATACCGACACCACTTTTCATAGAATATCTTGATGAACTACTCCCTACTCTCACCCATATTGTCAACAACTCTCTAACATCTGGCTCCTTTCCATCTGTGTTCAAAACTGCCATTGTCAAACCACTTCTAAAGAAATCATCCCTTGACCCAAACACTCTAAAGAACTATAGGCCTGTATCCAACCTCTCTTTCATATCGAAACTAATTGAGAAATTAGTTCTTCATCAACTCCTAGGCTATCTCAATGAACATCAACTCATCAGTCGTTCACAATCAGCGTACAGGCCATTTCACAGCACTGAAACTGCACTGTTGAAGGTAACTAATGACATTCTCTTAGCTCTTGACTCTGGTGACGCATCTATATTAACTCTTTTGGATCTGTCAGCTGCTTGTGATACTATTGACCACC
>CM065690.1:56286037-56288537 GCA_017654935.2 Phymorhynchus buccinoides | reverse complement strand
GGACGGACATGGTGGCGCCCTCAGAGGAGGACCTCACTCATGCTGGCTCCACGACTAAGAGAATAGTGTCGTCAGTAGGGGGCTTAGTAGGTGGTGTCCTGAACATGCTCTACTGAACTCCACCGAAGTGACTCAGCAGCAGTGCAGTGTCTCCTCTGGTTGGTTGCCTCCTGACGGTCTAACATAGATTCACCCCCTTGGACTGCTGGCTTAGGATTCTGCGATTTGAACAACCCGGGGTGTGTCTGCGAGTTGGAACTAGGAATGAGCGGCGTGGGAGCAACACCACTGTACGGCCCAGAAAAATGGGACAGATAAAACCCCCCACAAACAACAAAAACAAAAATTGAAAGAAGAAGCAGAGAGTGGTAAGGACGAGTGGCGGGTGTGTGGGGTGTGGTGTGGTGTGGTGTGGTGTGGTGTGTGTGTGTGTGTGTGTTGTGTGTGTGTGTGTGTGTGTGTGTGTGTGTGTGAATGACAAGATTGCACCTTACCTGTTCATGAGGTGACTGAGTTGTCTAGCGGCCCCTTGCAGCCCCAGTGGTTTGAAGAAGTTGAGAGCTCCGTGAGTGTAGTTGTGCCCGCAGGACAGGTCTCCGCGGGTGGGTTGCCCACAGTAGAAGGCGGACCCCCCGTTCTGCTCCGTCAGGTTACAGCTGCCTCTGTACCCAGGGATGGGCCACGACGGCAGGCACGGAGTCACCTGGGGGAAGGGTAAGGAGTTTCGTCAGTATCTATACTGCATTACATCGGTTTTTTTCGGAGTGTGGATGCTCACGTGGCGGGGTAATCAAAAAACGGTCACACACGTAATGTTCTCATCCCTAGTAGCTGATGCGCTTTGTACCATAATGTTCGAGTGCTCCGGCTGTTGGGATAATCCCTGGAGTCTTTTTAGCCAGGGGACGTCAACAACAACAACATCGTCGTCATTGTCATCATAAAGGTATCGTCATTGTGGTCAGAATCACTGTTATCGTAATAGTCGTCCCCCCGGTGGGGATACCAGGGGATCTTTTGTATAAATAGTTCCCCCACCTTCTGGAAGTTCTATGCTTGTAACTTCCTCTAACCTGTCACTCTCTTTGATTCTGCCTGTTCCCCTTTGCTTACTGTCATCTACTACTATTTTTTCTGCCTTACCATCCCATTCTGCCTTTTTTCAAGATTTCCTTCAGTCGGACTTGCTGGGCCTAACTATTTCTTCGTTAGGCTCATAACGGCAGTTATGACGCATCTGCGCTCAAATTGGCAGGACACTGTCTGAGTGATCGAATAATAATAAGAAGAAGAAAAATAAGTAATGGTCGTCATCGTTGTCGTCATAAGCATAATCGTCGTCATCGTTGTCGTCGAAAGTAGGCCTAGAATTATGGTCGATGATGTTGTTGTCATCGTCATTTTCTTCTTTCTCCTCCTTCTCGTCGTTGTGTGTGATGTGATCTAGTCATCATCATCATCATCATCATCATCATCATCATCATCATCATCACCACCACCACAACCATCATCAATCATCACCACCACCACCACCACCACCACCACTCATCATCACCATCACCATCATCATCAACACCACCACCATCATCATCATCATCATCACATCATCACCACCACCACCACCATCATCATCCACACCACCACCACCACAACCACCACCATCATCATCATCATCATCATCATCATCACCACACCACACCATCATCATCATCATCATCATCACCACCACCATCACCACCACCCAACGCCATCATCATCATCATCATCAACATCATCACCACCACCATCATCACCACCACCACCACACACCATCCTCATCATCATCACCACCACCACCAATCATCACATCATATCACCACACCACACCACCACATCCACCACCATCATCATCATCATCATCATCATCATCACCACCACCACCGGCCACCACCACACCACCACCATCACATCATCATCATCACCACCACCACCACCACCATCATCATCACCACATCACCACCACACCACCACCACCATCATCATCATCATCACCACCACGACGACACCATCATCACCACCACCACCACCATCACCACCACCATCATCATCATCACCACCACACCACCAACCATCACCATCATCATCAGGATCACCACACCAGATCATCATCATCACCATCCACCACCATCAGACCACCATCATCACACCACCAGAGACCAACCAGAGGAAAGAGAATCATCATCATCACCACCAAGACCAGACCACACCATGAGATCATCATCAGACCATCACCAGAGAGACCACATCCGAAAAACAGATCAGATCATCAGAGAGATCATCATCACCAGGACCACCACCAGAGAGAGAGAGAAGGAGAGAGAGAGAGGATTAGAGAGGCCCATAACGAGAGAATTATGAACAATGAGGAAAGAAAATGCAAAGAAAACCCAGCAGAGATCATTTTCGAGATCAGTAGAGAGAGAGAGAGAGAGAGAGAGAGAGAGAGAGAGAGAGAGAGAGG
>CM065690.1:56256037-56276037 GCA_017654935.2 Phymorhynchus buccinoides | reverse complement strand
AGTTGGTCACCACCACAGGAGAAGAAGAAAGTATGCATTCCTAATGTAGAAGCGTGCGTACTATTTCTAGAAAGAGAGTTGATAATATAGCCAAGAAGTAGAAAATATACGCGCGCGGACACACACACACATACACACAAACACCACACATGCTTAGACAAGCGCACATACACACACACGCGCGTATACACGCATACACACACACAAACACATATACATAGAGAGAGAGAGAGAGAGAGAGAGAGAGAGAGAGAGAGAGAGAGAGAGAGAGAGAGAGAGAGAGAGAGAGAGAGAGAGAGAGTTATTTAAATCCGTCTATATTGTCTGATATGCACTTTTTCTTATACTGAGCACGCCATAAGCCTAGCTTGTTGTTGTTTCAGTTTTGTTGCTATGTATGTTTGTTATGTAAAGACAATAAAAACGTTTAAAACCAGAGAGAGAGAGAGAGAGAGAGAGAGAGAGAGAGAGAGAGAGAGAGAGAGAGAGAGAGAGAGAGAGAGAGAGAGAGAGAGAGAGAGAGAGAGAGAGAGAGAGAAAGCACACATACAGAGACACAGGCACATACAAACGTACAGTCACACACAGAGAGAGAGAGAGAGAGAGAGAGAGAGAGAGAGAGAGAGAGAGAGAGAGAGAGAGAGAGAGAGAGAGAGAGAGAGAGAGAGAGAGAGAGACGAGAGAGACACATACAGAGACACAGACACATACAAACGCACACTCACACACAACAACAACATACGGTATTTATACGGCGCTGAATCTTGATATAAATCAAATCAAAGCGCACACACACGTTAGCATTCATAACGCATTCAAACAAAAATGCAATACAAAGCGAGCACGCACGTTTGACATAAATGGTATACAGCAGAAACAGACCTAAAGGCAAGAGAGAGAAGACAAAGAGAGTGGAGCCTCAATCACTCACACACACACACTCACACACTCACACACACACACACACACACACATATATATACACATACACACACACATACACACACTACACAATGGGAGTGGGGAGGGGAAGGGACGTGATATTTTCAATGAGGATTCGTTGGAAATGCACAGCCTGACATCTTAACATTCAACATATACATGTATAAGTAGCAATGACAGTGGTAGTAACAGTAGTAGCAGCAGTCGTCGTCGTCGGCTTCGTCGTCATAGCAGTAGTAATAGTAGTAGTAGTAGTTTAATAACTACAGTCTGTAGTAGTAGTAGTAGTAGTAGTAGTAGTAGTAGTAGTAGTAGTAGTAGTAGTAGTAGTAGTAGTAGTAGTTTAATAACTACAGTCTGTAGTAGTAGTAGTAGTAGTAGTAGTAGTAGTAGTAGTAGTAGTAGTAGTATAGTAGTAGTAGTTATCGTCGTCGTCGTATTTAACTGGAAAGAATGATATTGCTTTGAGACAATTAACTGGAAAGAATGATATTGGTTTTGGATATTTAACTAGAAAGAATGATAGTGGCTTTGGACGTTTAACTGGAAAGAATTATAGTGCCTTGGATATTTAGCTGGAAAGAATGACAGTGCCTATTTAACTGGAAAGAATGACAGTGCCTTGGATATTTAACTGGAAAGAATGATAGTGCCTTGGATATTTAACTGGAAAGAATGATAGTGCCTTGGATATTTAACTGGAAAGAATGACAGTGCCTTGGATATTTAACTGGAAAGAATGACAGTGCCTTGGATATTTAACTGGAAAGAATGATAGTGCCTTGGATATTTAACTGGAAAGAATGACAGTGCCTTGGATATTTAACTAGAAAGAATGAAAATGTCTTGACACATTTAACTGAAAAGAATGACAGCGCCTTGACACATTTAACGGAAAAGAATGACAGCGCCTTGACACATTTAACGGGAAAGAATGAAAATGCCTTGACAAATTTAACTAGAAAGAATGAAAATGTCTTGACACATTTAACTGAAAAGAATGACAGCGCCTTGACACATTTAACGGGAAAGGATGACAGTGCCTTGACACATTTAACGGGAAAGAATGACAGTGCCTTGACACATTTAACGGGAAAGAATGACAGTGCCTTGACACATTAACGGAAAAGAATGACAGCGCCTTGACACATTTAACGGGAAAGAATGACAGTGCCTTGACACATGTAACGGAAAAGAATGACAGCGCCTTGACACATTTAACGGGAAAGAATGAAAATGTCTTGACACATTTAACTGAAAAGAATGACAGCGCCTTGACACATTTAACGGAAAAGAATGACAGCGCCTTGACACATTTAACGGGAAAGAATGACAGCGCCTTGACACATTTAACGGAAAAGAATGACAGCGCCTTGACACATTTAACGGGAAAGAATGACAGCGCCTTGACACATTTAACGGAAAAGAATGACAGCGCCTTGACACATTTAACGGGAAAGAATGACAGCGCCTTGACACATTTAACGGGAAAGAATGAAAATGTCTTGACACATTTAACTGAAAAGAATGACAGCGCCTTGACACATTTAACGGGAAAGAATGACAGCGCCTTGACACATTTAACGGGAAAGAATGACAGCGCCTTGACACATTTAACGGGAAAGAATGAAAATGTCTTGACACATTTAACTGAAAAGAATGACAGCGCCTTGACACATTTAACGGAAAAGAATGACAGCGCCTTGACACATTTAACGGAAAAGAATGACAGCGCCTTGACACATTTAACGGGAAAGAATGAAAATGTCTTGACACATTTAACTGAAAAGAATGACAGCGCCTTGACACATTTAACGGGAAAGAATGACAGCGCCTTGACACATTTAACGGGAAAGAATGACAGCGCCTTGACACATTTAACGGGAAAGAATGAAAATGTCTTGACACATTTAACTGAAAAGAATGACAGCGCCTTGACACATTTAACGGAAAAGAATGACAGCGCCTTGACACATTTAACGGGAAAGAATGACAGCGCCTTGACACATTTAACGGGAAAGAATGACAGCGCCTTGACACATTTAACGGGAAAGAATGACAGTGCCTTTTGGTACATAACATTCGATGTATTACAACCAAACCTTGGACCGTGTTTCCTCGGGACAGGAGTCCAGGTCCTTCACAGAGGGGTCGGCCAGGACACGTCTCTCTATCTCCGTGACAGTGGTGCTGCGCCTCACCCCCAGCCCCTCCCCAACATGCATCCCCGCTCTCCCGAAATAGCTGATCAGCCGAGTCTGCTGTAGGGCACTGTAGATTTCAGGCACGGGAACCTCGAAGGTGTCAGAAAACAACCTCTCTTCTTCTTCTTTCCCATCTTTGCTTGACTCGAATTTCTTTCGAGCGATGCTTAGATTTATTACAGATTTTGTTCGATTTGTATTTTTTCTCGAACTTTCGTCTCCCCCGGTGTAGACCACAACAGGGGGTGGGCTGTTGCGAACTAAAGTTCTGATCACCGATTGTAAACTGGGTAGTTCAGAATCCGGTAAGGCACGAGGCGACAGCAAATCAAACGGGACAGTCATATTCTGGAAAGACTTCGATGTAAGCCCGTACGCCATTGGTTGAAAACCGCCTTCCTTTGGATCTTTGGCACGAGGGCGACGATTGGTGGGAAAATTGACTGGATTGGGACTTGTGTCATCCCCTATTTTTTCTATGTTGTCTCCCAATTGTGTGGATCCTATGACATTATGGGGTGCGGACTGCATCAGCAGTTGATGGGCAGGAGACTTCCCACCGGTGCTGGGCTCTAACCTTTCTGGCTCCGGCTGCCATTTTACCACGGGGATGTGGAAAACCTCTTCTGGCATTCTGCAACAGACGTCCAAACTATTTCATTCAATGTATCTCATTACTCTAGATGTTCCATGTGTGTGTGTGTGTGTGTGTGTGCGTGTGCGTGCGTGCGCGTGCGTGTGCGTGTGTGTATGTGTATGTGTGTGCGTGCGTGCGTGTGCGTGCGGCGTGCGTGCATGCACGCGCACGTGTGTGCGGGTAGGGTGATGCCCTACATATAAAAGCATTATTTTATGTTCTACATTTTTTAGTTAATGAAGTTTGTAGTTCCGATACAACGATCATCGTTATATTTTTTGCAAAGAGCTCTTTTTAATTTCCTGTCTTTCAATAAAGCAAGCCAAGGGACGCAACTCAGCTCCAAGTTGCTTCCCTTTGTACGGCATCCGCTTGGAACTTGCCTCTAAAAATAGGCTTTAAACAAATCCAAACCGCCTGGCCTCTCCAGGCAGAGGTTTGCACTGTAGAAGTGCCTTCTAGTCTGTGACAACAGCCTGTGGACATTGGACGTTTGTCACTTTGCCAGCCTTTTTCTTTACCCTCAGCTCTTGAAGGCATTTTCTCTGGATCTTAGTGCTACAGACCAGGGGATTAGTTGGCGTTTGGGGACCTTCCTCAACGCCTCAGTCCTTTTGGCTTAGAGAGAGAGAGAGTGGGGATGGTGCCCTGGGCAAGGCCTCTCCACCATAAGCAAACAATAGCCCAGCCCACCTGAGTAGCTGTCGCCTCCCCGGCTATTTCGAAGTCATAGTCTGACACGTCTGTCAGAGAGAGAGAGAGAGAGAGAGAGAGAGAGAGAGAGAGAGAGAGAGAGAGAGAGAGAGAGAGAGAGAGAGAGAGAGAGAGAGAGAGAGAGAGACTGACACTGACACTGGTTTATTGTCATTACCCGGGGGTCTTTTGACAAGGGGGGGAGGGGCAATAGCATATTATATCATTTGTGTTCGTTCAAATCAATGACAAATCAAATATAACAACATTGAACATCAAGAAAATAACAAAACGCCCGTCTACTCCTTGCACCACGGGCTTCAAAAACAATGTACAAAAGCGAATGAAATTTCATAATGAGAAAACAAAAAGGTGAAAAAAAAAAAAAAATTAAGTCTCTCTCGACCATCGACTAATTACCAAACAAAATACTACATGCTTTTCTTAATACAAATAGTTATGTAAGGAAATGAAATTTAAGTTTGTCTACTCGTTACAAAATTTCTTAATGTTAGTGCTTCTGAAATGAATTTTGAAATTGCTTTTATTGTATTTTCATTTTCAGATAGTAGCAAAGCGGAAAGCTCGTTTTTCCCTGCTGTTTCCGAATTGAAAAACGTATATTTTTTACGAAGTTCATTAAATGAGCTACACTGAAACAGAAAATGTATTTCATCGTCCAAACCAGCACCACACAAAGGACATGGAAATTCTGTGGATATCTCAGACTGAAACCATCGCTTATTTGCGTTGAAACCAAGAGTGCGTAATCTGAATTTTGCATAATTAGCTCGCTGCCATTTTTCTGTTAACACTTTCAAATAAATTTCGCTTTGGAAGACATAGGGGAAGACGGGGTAAAAAGCGCATGGGCGGGTAAGAAGCCCACCCCAATTATCTCATGAAATGAAGCAAATTTCAGTCTCATTTTGCCCATGAGACGAGCGTTAATGTCTAGCATTCGTCTCATGGGCAAATTTGACTGAAATGTTCTTTATTTCATGAGATAATTGGGGTGGGCTTCTTACCCGCCCATGCGCTTTTTACCCCGTCTTCCCCTATTTAAATGAGTAAAACCAACTATACTTATCATTATGTTCTAGGTCGGCATGCCAATTCTGTTTAAAGGAGCAGATCAATCGATCTTTGAATTCCGAAATGAATTGCCGCTCGCTTCCAACACCCTGAGATACCCACACAATTCCGAAGCCATGTTCCGAAAGGATTGTTTTAATTCTAAAAGCCCAGTTTTCTCTCCCTAAATTATCTAATTGAATAAGCATCATATCGTATGCTTGTCTGCATAAACGTGTCTGTGGAAGTTTTAACAGTTTTAACCAGTATTTTATACTTTTGACAAAGGTTCTTATGTACAAGGGATACCTTCCAGTTTCACCATAAAGAATCGTATTTGAAGAGTGAATTGGCACTTGCAGAAAACGTTTCATTGCATATGTGTGGACTCTCTCAATAGATATATTTGGAAGTACACCCCATATTTCGGCTGCATATGTTAAAATGGGTTCTATCTGAGCGTCAAATAATTTCCAAAATATGGAACAATCTATGCAATTAAGCTTTTTCAATGTTTTCAAAATCTGAATTACACCCCTTTTTCCTTTTCTACAAGATTCTTCCCAAGTGTAATTTAAACTTAACTTTGTTGAAAATATTGTTCCCAAATATTTATAAGTGTTAACAACTGTAACTTCTTCGTTGCCATATAACCATTTTTCATGTCTCGATAGATGCCCACCCTTTCTGAATACTATTATATTTGTCTTTTGTAAGTTAACTCTCAAACCCAAGTGATCAGCTTCTTCCTTTAAGGCATTTAGTTGATTTTGCAATCCATTAACAGTTCTGGACAAAAGTACCACATCATCTGCAAAAAGCAGCAAAAATATCTCTATTGCCCCTGGAATAATTTGTGCACCATGTTTTCCTTTTTTGGACACTTCAAGTGCCAATTCATTTATAAAAAAAGAAAACAAATTCGGACTTAGAAGACAGCCTTGCTTAACACCATTGAAACAATCAAAATAATCTGAGTACATTCCATTCATACGTACACATGCAAGCACTGAACTGTAAACACCTTTTAGAGCCTTGTACATTTTACCGTTAACACCAGACTTACGTAAAACATCCCATAAAGCATTTCGATTTACAGAATCAAAGGCTTTTCTAAAATCAACAAAAGCCACATATAATTTATAGTTACTGAATAAAGACTTTTCAACCAATGAATAAAGTGTAAAAATATGATCTATAGTGCTGTAGTTTGATCGGAAACCCGCTTGTTGTTCGATTATTTTTTCTTCATTTTCAACCCATACTTTTAGTCTGTTGTTTAATATATGGGTGTATACTTTACGTAAAATACTTGTTAGGGCTATACCACGATAATTGTAGGGGTTATTAATGTCTCCCTTTTTAAATAGTGGGATAAGTATTGATTTGGTCCATTCCAAAGGGAAATCTCCATTCTCAAAAATGTCATTAAATAATTGTATGATAAAGTCGATCATAGCTGCATTTCCTTGCTTCAACATTTCTCCAACTAGCTTGTCTGGGCCAGCACTCTTACCTGATTTTAAATGTTTTATGCCTGCTAGAACTTCCTCCTTGGTGATAGGTTCATTAAACAAGGGAACAAACTCCTGATCTTCCTCTACTATATCATCTTCATCTAAGGCTACATCATTATCTATGTCGTTAAAAACATTAAAGAAATGGTCACGCCACTGATGCATAGGAATATCGTTATAAATAAAAGATTTTCTGTTCACAGACTTTATTACAGACCAAAACGTCTTTGAGTCAGTGACTGAATCTGTAAGTTTCTTTAGCCTTTCTACTTCGAACTTCTTTTCCTTCAATTCTCTTAAATCAACATATTGTTTGCGGGAAGTGGCATATTCTTGTCGTTTTAGAATCTTGTCTTTTAATGTTTTACATCGCTGATATCTTTTCAACAGTCTTTTCACTTCCTTCTTCTTGCGCTCACACTCATCATCCCACCAATCATTAGCTTTTTTACACCCTTTCCCTACTGTCCTAACCATGCATGCAGCAGCTGAACACAAAGCAACAGTAAACTGTTGTACACTATCATCAATACTATGTCCTAACAATTGAGTAGCTCTCTGCACACTTTCCTGAAAATCGTCACTATCTAGCTCTTGTTTAAAAATACCTGCATTTTCCTCTGACCAAACAATTCTTTCTTCGCCTATCTGATCTGTTTTGTCGTTAGTAGAACAACCACATACAGTTTCCCACGTGACTTCAACTGCTAAGTGCCAAGAAAAAATACAATCACCAACCTTCAAATCACATCGCGATAACATATCAAAAGGAACTAAAAAATAATCGATAACGCTTGAACCATTAGGGGAAACAAAAGTGCATTCACCATTTTTATCACTAGTGCAAAAACCATTCAGGATAGCCAAATCAAACATGTAACAAAAATCCAAAAGAGTTTGACCCAAGTTGTTGACACAGTCATCTTTAGAATGACGCTTACAATCCTCACCATCCACGCACCCACTCTTTTCATCCCACTCATACATCAACATCTCTTCACCCTCCACCTGATTCTGTCCCGTTCTGGCATTCAAATCGCCTGTGATAACCAAATAATTCTCATCTTTATCACAATGCTGTAATAAATGTTCCTCAAGTAACAACACACCGTCTTTAATTAATGCGTTAGAATATAATTATAGGAGCTCCCTCAGGAGCAATATAACAAGCTATAAAAAGAACATCTTTATCCGACCCAAAAACATTTTTATTAATTTTTACAGCAACTGTGTTACCACAATCCAAGCGCACTTCTTTCACCCACTTTTCCAAACTCTTTCTCACCAGCAACAGCACACCACCAGAACGCCTTCCAAAATAAGACAATTTCTTTGCAGGCGCGTACAATTTTAGATAATCCAAGAAAATACTGTCAAAATCAAACGAAGAATCAAGAAAGGTTTCTGTAAGGCAAATGACATCAAATTTATTAACATAATTTATAAAGCTAACATCTTTTAATTTACGAAATAAACCTTCAATATTGTAATTAAACCTGTAATTAAACCTGTCTGCTTGGTTGTTGTCATACGTGAAAAACGTGGGTCACTGTGACATCGGCCTGTCATATCCAGAGAAGGATTGACGCTGCTCATTCCCACTACCAAGAAGAGGGCTGTAACCACCTGTAGCTTCGCTGCTCATAACAGGATGTTGACACACGTGCTGGGGGAGGGGGGCGGAGGAGGGGAGGACGGAGCGCCCTCAACCCCACTCCCACTCCTGGCTAGAGTGTCGTCTGCTTCAGTAGATTTCTCTTTCCTCTTGTCTGCACACACTTTGTCTGTATTAGAGTGGGCTTGCTGCGTAGGCCTAGGTGTAAACTGTGTGTGTTGTCTGTCAGTTTCGTTGTTATGCCATCAGTCTGTCTGTAATCAGTCCCTCTGTTTCCTGGTCGATTGTCAGACTGTCTGTTAGCTGTCCTGTCCTATCATTAGTCCTGTCCTGTCATCAGTCTGTCTGTAATCAGTCCCTTTGTTTCCTGGACGATTGTCAGACTGTCTGTTAGCTGTCCTGTCATCAGTCTGTCTGTAATCAGTCCCTTTGTTTCCTGGTCAATTGTCAGACTGTCTGTTAGCTGTCCTGTCCTATCATTAGTCCTGTCCTGTCATCAGTCTGTCTGTAATCAGTCCCTTTGTTTCCTGGACGATTGTCAGACTGTCTGTTAGCTGTCCTGTCATCAGTCTGTCTGTAATCAGTCCCTTTGTTTCCTGGACGATTGTCAGACTGTCTGTTAGCTGTCCTGTCCTATCATTAGTCCTGTCATGTCATCAGTCTGTCTGTAATCAGTCCCTTTGTTTCCTGGACGATTGTCAGACTGTCTGTTGGCTGTCCTGTCATCAGTCTGTCTGTAATCAGTCCCTCTGTTTCCTGGTCGATTGTCAGACTGTCTGTTAGCTGTCCTGTCCTGTCCTATCATTAGTCCTGTCCTGTCATCAGTCTGTCTGTAATCAGTCCCTTTGTTTCCTGGTCGATTGTCAGACTGTCTGTTAGCTGTCCTGTCATCAGTCTGTCTGTAATCAGTCCCTTTGTTTCCTGGACGATTGTCAGACTGTCTGTTAGCTGTCCTGTCCTATCATTAGTCCTGTCCTGTCATCAGTCTGTCTGTAATCAGTCCCTTTGTTTCCTGGACGATTGTCAGACTGTCTGTTAGCTGTCCTGTCATCAGTCTGTCTGTAATCAGTCCCTTTGTTTCCTGGACGATTGTCAGACTGTCTGTTAGCTGTCCTGTCCTATCATTAGTCCTGTCCTGTCATCAGTCTGTCTGTAATCAGTCCCTTTGTTCCCTGGACGATTGTCAGACTGTCTGTTGGCTGTCCTGTCATCAGTCTGTCTGTAATCAGTCCCTCTGTTTCCAGGTCGATTGTCAAACTGTCTAGATCACTAGACGGCCTCTCTGAAAGATTGCTCTCTTGCCTTGCCTCCACGCGTCACTCATGATCTGGGCCTGGGCCTTTGTTCTGTCATTTGAAATCTTAATGCCTTTGTCCTGAAACTGTTGTCTAACGTGTTGATCAGCAATCAATGTCTGTTTGTCCTTCCATTTCGCAAATTTCACAATCATAGGCCTAGTTTGTCCTGGTCGTTCCTGTCCTGTCCCGTGTGCTCATATAATGTCGTCTTCAGTCCAGTCCTTTGGCCCATCAACACTGTTCAGCACGTCACCACTAGCTTGGCACAACTGTCAAAGCCCTCTCTAGCACCTTGTTGGGGAATGCCAAACAACCTTAAATTGTCTCTGCGTGAGAAGTCTATCAGTCAGACGATGAACGTCTTCCTTTCCCTCACTGGACTCAACAGACAGCTGACGTATGTCAGAAGTCATGTCAGTCACAGTCTGTGTCAGCTGTCTGTGTTCGTGTTCTAGATTATCACATCGTTTGTTGATTTCTTGACATTGTACCTTTACCTGACTCAGATCTTCTTTTATTTCACTCATATCATGTCTAAGTATACCAGTCTGGTCGTTCAGCTGGTGCTGGTTCTGGAGCTGGTGCTGGTTCAGCTGGTGCTGGCTCCGCTGTTGGTGCTGGTTCAGCTGCTGCTGCATGGCCTGCATTAGTATGACCACTAGCGACTGGTACTCTGCCGGTGAGTTCAGTAATTTGACTGAATCGGATGTGTTCAGTATTTCGACTGATTCGTGATCGTGTTGTTGTTGATCACTGGGGCCTGATGAGCCTAAAACTGAGCCTGATGAGCCTGCAGAGTCCGGACCCGGATTCGATTCAATGTCTCCAGCCAGGAGCAGCCTGCGGGATGTAAACAAGGCATGGGCAGCACAACAAACTGAGAACAACACTGGCACCATGTGTGCCATCAGCTGACACGAACCGACACCGTCACACAATACGTCTCGCTCAGCAAACTTGGTGCCCCTTAACAATCCATTATTATCAAGCAAGACAATGTTGTTTTGTAAGTTGCGTTTTGGTGAGTTTTGAAGTCGGTATTCATAAAGGTTTGACTTTGCAGTATATGGTTAAATGGTGAACTCTTGTTTCAGCATTGAGTTTTTGTTGTTAATCGTGAAAGGATAAAGTTGGCACTGGCTAACCTTATTAGTTGAGCTTCCTTGTCTCTTTGTATTTACCTCAGGTGTTCTTGTTGTAGCTGGTCTTCCGGTTTCGTGTTTAGGCTTCTGGGGTTCGTTTTGCCTAAATTCTGTTCATATAATTTTCGTTAAGCTTCAGTGCTTGTTGACCCCCAGATCATTATATTTGTTTGGCGATATATTTAGTTTGGTTTTTCCTGTGTCAGGTCGGCAGTTGGGTGCTACTATTTTTACTTCTGTTTTGTTTTCTAGTAATTTTTAATAGTTTAATTTGTACTAAATTTTAATAGTGATTCTTAATAATTAACTGTGTTCTTCTTTGTCGCCTTAAGTTGTATGTTTGGGCGAAGCATGGTGCATGGGACCTTGGTATTAGTGAAGCATGGTGCGCCAAGTGGGGATAAAATGCTATAGTGCGCCAATTTGATAATTTTGATTGTGATGAACACGGTTCGAGATGAGCTCGTGTTCTTGGAACATTGTTACGTGCAATTCTAACCATGAATTTGTATTCCAGGTGGCGGTTTGTAATTTGATGTTTTGTTTTTGCATTATACCGGGTATTGTGCCACCTACCATTCTGAACTTGGAAATTAGAAGAATTATGTTGTTTTGCTTGCTTTGTTTTCAAGGTCTTATAAATTTATAAAGAAGCTTTAATCAAATTTTATCCCAAATTTTATTTTGTAAAAGGGTCAGCTGTTTCAACTATTAAGTTTCAAAATTTGTATTTTTATTTTCCAAATTTCTCAGTTTTGAGCTCATTACCTCCTGGTACTTAAGAACTCAGGTGGCACAGTTCCCGAAGCACATTTAAAGCCATGAGACTTTACTCGTGGCGGGTTCAGGCCCGCTCTCGCTATTATTATCCTCAGTGCGTCGAGGACCATCGAGGACAGCCGCCGTCTAATGTGATTAAATCAATTACGCCTGTTTGTGCCAGGTGGCCATTCTTATTTTATCATTTGAGAAAGGCTGTGCATTTGATTTTGTTCAGCTCTGGAATGCCTGGCCCTTAAGTTCATAATGTATTAGTTTTTGTGTCAATTTATCTTGCCTTGCGGTTCTTGACCATTTAAAGTGATCTCATAGTGCAAGCACTCTGAACCTGGTTTGAGTGGCTCGAGTTCTAAGGTCTGAGAGGGTCTCGGGTTTTGATTAGCCACTGTCAGACTCAGGCTCACAGAGGACAGATTGTAAGAATAGGCATCGCCTAAAATCTTTATCCTTGTCAAATAAAGTTTTCCACTGTCCAGTGTCCAGTGTGTGTCTGCTTATAGACCGGTGTGAGGTTTTTGTGTTCATAGTGTTCTATGTCGTTGACACGTGTACTCGTAGTCATGTGAATATTATTGCTCAGCCTCTTCAGACAAACTGGGAATCGTATTCAGCCCTCGTTTGGCACTCTGAAATTTAGAATGTTGTGTAAACACTTGAGAGTGCCTCCTTGGTAATTAGGCGAATCCTAGTATTAGTGGTATCTCTCCATGTGGAGCATTGTTGCATTGTTGCGGGCATGTATTTTGTTTAGGGCAATTAAACCCTTAACTTCATTTTAAGATCCTTTTGGTTTCTTGTGGGGTTTTTTGTTGTTGGGGGGTGTGGGGGTGTGTGGATTGTTGAATCCTCCTCATTTCCAGTCTACCCTCCTCTTAACCTCTTCCCTTCTCATGTCTCCCAGCATAAAACTGCTGGGAAGCGTGACAGAGGGGAAGTATTGCTTTTTGATCTTGTCTTTTTGCTCCTTTTGTTGCCTGCTTTTTGCTATTTTTATGCTTGCTGTTTTCTTGTTTGTCTGTGTTGATAAAGGCGCATTCGCAGAAATATCCACTAGTTTTGTTTTGTCTCTTTTGAATAAAATAACCTCACTTTACCCTTGTCGCGTAGTTTGTTGTATGAAATGGAGCAGTTTTTGAAAAGACTCCACAGAAAGTTTGTATCTTTGTTACAGGCATACGGGCTACAACTAAACGCTTTCCGAATATAAAAAAAACAACAAAAAAACCGATGCCTTAGAGTAAAAACAGACTGGTCCATTGACTTAAAGAGGCACCCTGACGGATGGGTTTTTGCAAGAAACACGTCGAGATCACCAGAGACAGCCTTTTCAAGGATCGGAACACTCGCATTGCTCTGGTTTCCTAGAAATTAAACCGTCAAAACGGCGATTCCTCCTTGGCGGAGATGCCGGAGAGAGTAGCCATTTTGGATGGGGTGGGTGGATGACACTCATTGTGGTTGAAGCGTTTTCTTTTTTGTAGTGCAGTAAAAAAAAAAAAGGAGCTATTTCCTTTGTTGTGAGCGAAACTGCTTTAGATAAACTTTATAAAAAAGGCTTGTATTGCGAAAATTTCGTGCATACGATTTGGCGGGCAAGGAGGAATCGCCGATTTGACGCTTTGATTTCTCGGAAACCAGAGCAAAGTGAGTGTTGCGATCTCTGTAAAGGGTGTTTTCCTGGTGATCTCGACGTGTTTCTTGCAAAAACTCATCCGTCAGGGTGCCCGTTTAATATGGAATTGGAACTAAACTAACGATTTGTATTTAAAAAGACTGACAAACTATAATATGGGGATCATCCTGATTATGTTTGTTTCCAGTTTTTGTGTTAATACAAGTTACGGTTTTTCGCAATAAGTTCCATATTCTAATACGTCAATGGACCATGTGAAGATGGTCCGCTTTGACTTTAAGGCCGGGTTCACATTAGACGCGTAAGTTCCGTACGGAAAACCCTAAATATAAGGAAGAAAGAAGGATAAAAGTTTACGCATACAGGGGATATTCGGATACGTGCGCAAATCTTTTCCCTTCTTTTGTTTCACTTATTTATGGATTGCGCACGGGTTTCCGCATGGAATATCCGCGTATGTGTGTACACGGCTTAAGGCATCAACAAATCTTCAACGTGTATGCCAGGCTGCTGCTGATTTTAAAACGATCACACACTCAGATATGCATTTGACTCATACCCCGCCCCACACAACACACACCTTACGCGTTTTGAAATAACAACGCGTTTTGAAAAAATTATTTCAAAACGCGTTGAGTTTATTTAAAAACGCGTTGGTGTGTGTCGACACGTTTTGAAATAAAACCGCGATTTGAAATAAATTCACCGAAGTCTTTGTGTAGACCCATTCGCTGCAAGCATATTTTATGTGAAATTCTGTCGCTGTGGCACAATATCACCGGCGCCACCACAAAACTGTTAATAAGCAGTGTATAAATTATGGGATGCTGAGTAAATAACGTCTTTTGGAATAATGGTAAAATAATAACACATTTTGAAATAATTTATTTCCAAACGTATTGTGATGACATAAATCTTATTTCAAAATTTCAAAAAATAAGGCTAATATTTTGGACATTATGAATTGATTAAGATAAGAAGAAGTATTACACTTCTAAATTAGAGAAAAAATAAAAATAGATAGTGAACACCACCATAAGACTCATGTTATCTTTTAATTAATCTTCCAGATTTGTTTAATTTTATAATAATCTTCTCTTTCCTAAATTCTGTAGCATGTGTTTGAGATGTATAAGATAGAGAAGCCCGCTTTATAACAATAGAGAGGGAAGGTGTCGAACTCATTCTCTGTCTTTAGCTGGATCCTTTAGGCTATGGGCTGGGAGTATGCTTATGTGGCCTCACTGTTTTATGCCTGTTCGTTTCCAACAAGTTTCATTTGCCATGCTTTTCCTTATGTTGAGTAGTTTTGAATTCTCTCTGTTATTTTTTCTTTCTTTCTACAAGTTCTCTCTTTTTTTCTTCTCTTCTTTTTTAAAATGTTCTCTTAGTACTTCTGAACTGTGCTTGCCCAGTTTTCTTCTTTCCTTCTTTTTGTTTCCCTCTTCCTGTCTCTACCAAATCTTTCTTTTTTCTTTTTCTTTTTTGTCATATTGAATTGCGCTCACCCTTATTCTATTTTCATTTTTTTTATCTTTTCCCCCCCTTAAAGATGTGCCTATAAAGTGTTTGGCATCAGTCAGTTTTTATCATTGCTGAAAGAAGATAAATAAAGCTCGAAAGCTTCATTATACTTTGGTGTTTGTGTGCTTAGAAAGAAGTAAATAAATCTTATTTCAATTACACACACACACACACACACACACACACACACACACACACACACACACACACACATATGCATTTTCTCTCTATTCTCTCTCACTCTCTCTGCGTCTCTCTGTGTGCGTCTCTCACTCTGTCTTTCTCTTTATCTGTCTGTCTCTCCCCCCTCTCTCTTTTGTACAATTGTGCGTAAATGTGCGTGTGTGTGTTAATGTGTACGTGTGCTTCTGTGTGGCTGAGGGCGAACTCGCATGATGGTGATGGTAATAATGATGATGATTTAATCTGCTTGCAACAAAACAGCGGGGTATAACAAAATGGCGGGCTGTCTCCCTACCTTCTTGTTGTATGACAAAATGGCGGGCTGTCTCCCTACCTTCTTGTTGTATGACAAAATGGCGGGCTGTCTCCCTACCTTCTTGTTGTATGACAACATGGCGGGCTGTCTCCCTACCTTCTTGTTGTATGACAACATGGCGGGCTATCTCCCTACCTTCTTGTTGTATGACAACATGGCGGGCTGTCTCCCTACCTTCTTGTTGTATGACAACATGGCGGGCTATCTCCCTACCTTCTTGTTGTATGACAACATGGCGGGCTGTCTCCCTACCTTCTTGTTGTATGACAACATGGCGGGCTGTCTCCCTACCTTCTTGTATGACAACATGGCGGGCTATCTCCCTACCTTCTTGTTGTATGACAACATGGCGGGCTGTCTCCCTACCTTCTTGTTGTATGACAACATGGCGGGCTGTCTCCCTACCTTCTTGTTGTATGACAACATGGCGGGCTATCTCCCTACCTTCTTGTTGTATGACAACATGGCGGGCTATCTCCCTACCTTCTTGTTGTATGACAACATGGCGGGCTATCTCCCTACCTTCTTGTTGTATGACAACATGGCGGGCTATCTCCCTACCTTCTTGTTGTATGACAACATGGCGGGCTGTCTCCCTACCTTCTTGTTGTATGACAACATGGCGGGCTGTCTCCCTACCTTCTTGTTGTATGACAACATGGCGGGCTGTCTCCCTACCTTCTTGTTGTATGACAAAATGGCGGGCTGTCTCCCTACCTTCTTGTTGTATGACAACATGGCGGGCTGTCTCCCTACCTTCTTGTTGTATGACAACATGGCGGGCTGTCTCCCTACCTTCTTGTTGTATGACAACATGGCGGGCTGTCTCCCTACCTTCTTGTATGACAACATGGCGGGCTATCTCCCTACCTTCTTGTTGTATGACAACATGGCGGGCTGTCTCCCTACCTTCTTGTTGTATGACAACATGGCGGGCTGTCTCCCTACCTTCTTGTTGTATGACAACATGGCGGGCTGTCTCCCTACCTTCTTGTTGTATGACAAAATGGCATTGCTAATCACTGTTTACTTCGTCGTACGACAAAATCACCCGCCATTATGTGTCACAAAAGCGCCGTGTTGTCGTACAACAAAACAGCTGTTAACACCGGCACCACCAGAAGACTGATGATGGACAATGTACATGAGTTTTGTGTAATTAACATATTTTGGAAGGCTGGTGAATTAACAACATATTTTTGTTGTTGAAACTTTATTTGAAAACGCGGTTCTATTTCAAAACGTGCTGTTTCGCTTTGGGAGCGATTTTAAATAAAATCAATACGATTTTAAATAATTCCAACAAGTGTGATAATATAAATGTTATTTTATTCACTCCCAATGCAAAACAATTCATTTTGAAATAAGAAATCATCCACATACAAACAGGTACACCAAAATGGCATAAAAAACATAACCCCCTTGACGGAGAGAAAAAGCAAGATTTAATAATTAAAATAGAGCGTTAAGACGCTAGATCACCAGCCGCGTGGCAGCATTTTCGGCTGCAGTGGTTCACCTTGCAGCTGACCCACGACCTAGGACGCTTACATTTTGCATGCTGATAGGTACTAAGAATATCTCAGATGTGCCACCCCCCCTACATTTATCGGTTAATTGTATTTTTCCGTTTTTGCCTTTCTTAGGGTTAGGTTTAGGGCTAGGGTTAGGGATAGGGTTAGTATTCCAAAAAGGTTATTAGCTAAAAATGTTCCTAATATACAGCTTTATGTATGGTAAGAAAGGCAAAAACGGAAAAATACAATTAACCGAGAAATGTAGGGGGGGGTGGAGGGTGGCACATCTTTACCTTTACAGTCTCTCAGGGCATGTAGTCCTGTGAAGAAATTAGCCATTTTGTCAAATTGGGGAGAAGCATTTAAATGATCTGAAAAGGGTTGCTTTGTGACGACGCGTTTTGAAATAAAATCAACGCGTTTTGAAATAATTTAAAGCACTGGTGTAATTCCATTTAATTGAATGACTCTATTTGATCCAGAGCTATTCTGCCCGATGGGCTTTTGTCCTACATATGTGGTATTCTATCCAGTGGGCTTTTGTCCTACATGGGTAGTGTTCTGTCCGGTGTATTTTGAAATAATTCATTTCAAATCACAGTTTTATTTCAAAATACGTCAGAAGATCTGTGACGACGCGTTTTGAAATAATTTAAAGCACCGGTTTAATTCCCTTTAATTGAGTGACTTTATTTGATCCAGTGGTATTCTGCCCGATGGGCTTTTGTCCCACATATGTGGTATTCTATCCAGTGGGCTTTTGTCCTACATGAGGGGTATTCTGTCCGGTTGGCTTTTGTCCTATATGAGTGGTATTGTCTGGTGGGCTTTTGTCCTAAATGGTTGGTGTTCTGTCCGATGGGCTTTTGTCCTACAGGGGTGGTATTATGTCCGGTGGGTTTTTGTCCTAAATGGTTGGTGTTCTGTACGATGGGCTTTTGTCCTACAGGGGTGGTATTCTGTCCGGTGGGTTTTTGTCCTACATGGGTGAGATTCTGCCCAGTGGCCTTTTGTCCTTCATGGGTGGTGTTTTGTCTGGTGGGCCTTTTTGGTGTTTTGTCCGGTGGGCTTTTGTCCTGCATGGGTAGTGTTTTGTCCAGTGGGTTTTTGTCCTTCATGGGTGGTGTTTTGTCCAGTGGGCTATTGTCCTGCAGGGGTAGTGTTTTGTCCAGTGGGTTTTTGTCCTGAATGGGTCTACACAAAGACTTCAGTGAATGTATTTCAAATCGCGGTTTTATTTCAAAACGTGTCGACACACACCAACGCGTTTTGAAATAAACTCAACGCGTTTTGAAATAATTATTTCAAAACGCGTTGTTTGTCCAGTGGGCTTTTGTCCTGCGTGGGTAGTGTTTTGTCCAGTGGGTTTTTGTCCTGCATGGGTAGTGTTTTGTCCAGTGGGTTTTTGTCCTGAATGGGTCTACACAAAGACTTTGGTGAATTTATTTCAAATCGCGGTTTTATTTCAAAACGTGCCTATTTTCACTCTTTGATCGCAAATTAGTGTATTAAGAGTTCAAATGAACAAGGTTTGATGTGGTTGACCAGTGGTCAGTACCACTGGTCAACCACATCAAACCTTGTTCATTTGAACTCTTAATACAGTAATTTGCAGTCAAACAGTCAAAATAGGCCAAAATGACCACTGGTCAGTCACACTGACCACTGGTCAACCACATCAAAAATTGTTCATTTGAACTCCTAATACACTAATTTGCAGTCAAACAGTGAAAGTAGGCCAAAATGACCACTGGTCAGTGACACTGACCACTGGTCAGTGACACTGACCACTGGTCAACCACATCAAAAATTGTTCATTTGAACTCCAAATACACTAATTTGCAGTCAAACAGTGAAAATATGCCAAAATGACCACTGGTCAGTAACAATGACCACATCGATGGCTTGGAGTCAAAACGGACTATCTTTAGATAGACCATTGATGTATTATTGGACTTATTACAAAAACTAATAACTTGTATCATACAATGACTGCATAAATATAAAAAAGGGGTTATGCGTTTTATATTTCTGCTGTCTTTTTTTTAATACAATTATTAGTTTTCGTAATAAGTTCAATAATACGTCAACGGACTATCTAAAGATAGTCCGTTTTGACTCCAAGCCATCGCACTGGTCAACCGCATCAAAAAATGTTTAATTTTTGAGACACAGAGAGACAGAGAGAGAGAGATTGACAGATAGACATACAAAAGAGTCAGAAAGAGAAATTTATTTCAAATCGCGGTTTTATTTCAAAACGTGTCGACACACACCAACGCGTTTTGAAATAAACTCAACGCGTTTTGAAATAATTATTTCAAAACGCGTTGTTATTTCAAAACGCGTCGTCACACAACACCTTTCCATACACAAATGTCCAAGAAAGAGTCTGTATCGCTTACACTAAAGCGCTAGAACAGCCACAAGGCTACATGTACAACTTACGTTTTGTAGAAGATAAAGAAGAGAGTCGTCAGGAGAAAAACGCACAATAGTATCCCTTTGTAACACGTTCGCATGATGGATCAGTTACACACGGTATAGACTTCAGGAAGCGTGTGTGTGCGCGGAAACGCAACGGTGTGTACGGAAACACAACTAGACTAGTTAGCACCAGTGTTCGTTCTCATCAAGGTAAGCTTTGGGTGACAGATTATCCGTTGCCTAGTCACTTTGCTTTGCCAAGCGTTGTGCGAGAGCGCTCGCGTGTGTGTGTAGGTGTGTGTGTGTGTGTGTGTGTGTGTGTGTGTGTGTGTGTGTGTGTGTGTGTGTGTGTGTGTGTGTGTGCGTGCGCGTGCGTGTGTGTGTGTGTGTACGTGCGTGTGCGTGATTGTCAAGTCAAGTCAAGTCAAAATCATCTTTATCGATGGCTAAAGAATAAGCTGACCAAGCTTTTTTTCCATCCTGCCCGCATACATGTGG
>CM065690.1:56238537-56248537 GCA_017654935.2 Phymorhynchus buccinoides | reverse complement strand
GAAAGTGGGCGCATGTGTGTGTGCACATGCATGTGTGTGCGTGTGCACGAGTGTGTTCGCGCGCGCACGCGTGTGTGTGTGTGCGCACATGTGTGTGTGTGTGTGCGCGCACGTGTGTGTGTGTATGTGTGCGCCTGTGTGTGCATGTGTGTGTGCATGCATGCCTTTCTTTGCGTGTGTACGTGTGCGCGCGCGCGCAAGCTTGTGCCTGTGTGTGCACGCATGCGTGTATGCGCATGTGTGTTTGCACGCGCGTGCGTGTGCGCTCCCGTGCGTGCATGTGTGTGTGCGCTTGCGTGTATGCGCATGCAAGCCAGTGTGTGTGTGCATGAGCACGCGTGCGTGTGCATGCGCGCACGTGTGTGTGTGTGCATGCGCATGTGTGTGTGTGTTTGTGCGCACGCGTGTGTGTGTTCGTGCGCGCGTGTGTGTATGCACACGCATGTGTGCGTGTGTATGTGCACGTTTCTTTGCATGCGCGCACATCAGTTTGTGTGTGTGCGCGCGCATGCATGTATGTGCGCGCGTGTGTGTGTGTGCGCGCACGCGTGTGTGTGTGCGCGCTCGCGTGTGTGTACGCTTGCATACATGCGCACGCATGTGTGTGTGTGTGTGTATGTATGCATGCGTGTGTGTGCGTACGCATGTTTTTGTGTGCGTGCGCGCGTGTGTGTGTGTATGCACGCGTGTGTGTATGCTTGCTTGTATGCGCGCGCGTGTGTGTGTGTGTATGCATGTATGCACGCGTGTGTGTGTGCGTGCGCATCGTTTGCGTGCGCGCGCATGTGTGTGTGTGTGTGTGTGTGCGCGTGTGTGTGTACGCATGTTTTTGTGTGAGTGCGCGCGTGTGTGTGTATGCACGCGTGTGTGTATGCTTGCTTGTATGCGTGTGTGTGTGTGTGTGTGTGTGTATGCATGTATGCACGCGTGTGTGTGTGTGTGCGTGCGCATCGTTTGCGTGCGCGCGCATGTGTGTGTGTGTGCGCGTGTGTGTGTGTACGCTTGCGTGCATGCGCGCGTGTGTGTGCATGTGTGCGTGTGCGAGCGTGTATGTGTGTGCGTGCACGTGTGTGTGCCTGCGCACGCGCATGTGTGTGTGTGTGCTATGAATCAGGAAGCAAAGATGCAGTACAGAGGTAAATGAAGTGAGAGAGAAAATGGAGTTTTACGTCCTCTTGGTCTGAATCAGACACATATGGGACATTTGTAAATACAAATATGGTGGGAACAATGCCCGGAGGCAGTACGATACCAGTAAAGTCCCGATTGTTTTTATAAAATTAATACAGATAGCTGTAGCGCTGACCAAGCCTCGGTTAAACCTCATCGGCTATGGCACCGCCACAAGTGTGTGTGTATTTAAAAAAAAGTTAGTCGTAAATGAAGTGAATGATCGGTCATAGACACATATGGGACATTTGTAAATACAAAGATGGTGGGAACAATACTGGCTGCAATGCCCGGAGGCAGTGCAACACCAGTAAAGTCCCGAGTTTTTAACAATATAGATATGTACTATATGTACTGCTTGCTTTTGCAAACCAGTAAAAGTATGCGATAAAGCTTTAAATATAAGTAAATGAAGTGACTCCACTTTGGCTCTTTATATAGTTTGGGTCAAATTGACCCGCGACGTCGGGACTGTGTAGTTAAAGTTACGTAATCAATAACTCGTTCGATTGTTGACGTAATCACCCGAAATTAGGCACGAGCTGCAAATTTGCATGCGACGCGACAGGGCCTAGTGTGTGCGTGTTGCTTAGCAGTAGCCTATTGCTTCCACCACACTTCTCCACTGGAGTTGGTGTCGTCTGCTAAACCTCATTATTCTCTCTCTCTCTCTCTCTCTCTCTCTCTCTCTCTCTCTCTCTCTCTCTCTCTCTCTCTCTCTCTCTGATTGTCTGTTTCTTTTTCTCTGCCTTACACGGCTTCCAATTTTGTTTCGACATACAAGGCCTGTAGGGTTAACATTCCTAGCTCGTTAAAAGTGACTATTTGCGACACTCACAAATTTTACTTTTTCGTTACTTGAACCATTTACCTAACCCTAACCCTAACCCTAACCCTATATCCTTAACCCTAGAAAAAGTGAAATTTGTCGTTCATGCTCAATGTCGCAAAATGCCGCAACTTAGCATTCTGAATTCATTAAACAGTTTGTTTTAAAGAAATAATTACATAGGACTTTACTTTCTCTTTGACTCTGCCTTTTCTTTTTGTTTTTTTATCATCAACTATTTTTCTGACTCGTTGGCTCATTCTCCTGCCTTTTAAAAAATAAATTGCAAATATTTTTGTCTACATTGACCTCTTTCGAAATCAGATTGTGTTAGCTGTGCGCAGTGGAGAGACCAGTGAATACTGAACACCAGACACACATACATATGTACTTTACCCATTATAGCCATGTGGCCTGAAAACACAGAACAAGAAATAATAACACTGTTAACTTTCTTCTATTTCTTTAACACACTAGACTCATTGAACTAATAACAATTTACTTTCTTTCATTATTAGACTCGTTGGACTAATAACATTATCTAAAATCACTTTCTTACTCTTTCTGTTCTCAGCTGTATTAATTTTAACAAAACAAAACAAAACATAAATAATCTTTTCAAACAGTCTGAACAAAGTTTTACTACAAATTAACATCTGTATGCAAGACACAAGTCGAAATTGGTGTTTGTAATAATAACAAAATGAGTGCTTTTAAAGGTAGCCTAACCTGAAAGCATTCAAGTGTGTATACATAACTTTTTGTTGTTGTAATTGTTACTATATGGATGTTTGTGTACATTAATGAACTTCTTTTTTAATATGTTCATATTTTACATAACTTCGTGACAGACTGACTATTTCTATGAGATCTATGATACTGTTCATAACTCCATTTTGTTATTCCCAACAGTGTCTTGTATTGTTTTTTGTTGTTGTTATTTGTAAATGTATTACTACGTTCATATTTAAAGTAAAGGTTAATTTTTGTTGCTTTGTCATTATGTGAGGTTTATAGATCAATAACCCTTACATCTTTTTTTACATGCTCATATTTACGTAACTTTTCAAAAGACATGTTCATATTTTACCAAAAAACTACATGGTGTTTTACTCTTCTGCTGTTACTAGTTTTATACAAGTCCTATTGCTTGTTAGTGAACACAATTATACTTTTTACAACACATGACTTCTTTTAATCTTTTAAGTTATGAATGTGTGATTAGTTATTAGCCTCTTCACTGCCCCATCACAAATATTTCCGTCAACTTCCAGTAACCTATAAACTGCCCTGTCACGGAAATATCCGTCATAGAGTTATTCTAGAGTTTCATTTTGTCTATTGACATGTTTTTTTTGCAGTATGTTCAAATGCATGTGGGAGTGTTCGCAAACGATAATATATTCAATTCCTGTTAAAAAAAAAGGTATAGGTTAGGTGCATGCAATCATAATGCTATCCATACTTTTTGCTTCAATAATAGTAATATCTTTATAATGTACATGTACTGTTTAAGTCTGTATGTATTATCTTTTGTTGCATTTGTCCATTGATGTTTTTGTGCATGTTTTTCTTTTTATATAAACATCTTATGTAGCCATCTTATATGTACTCATCTATTTTATTAAAAACCAAACTATGCATGCAGTGTCTTTTTTAATTTTGTTTCAACATTTATGCAGTCTCAACCAGTGTTTGTTTTTTCATGCTAAACCTCTGGGGGTTTTTTCAGTAAAGAATGTTATAACATTAACTATACTGGAGTACTGTGTTGCAAATTCACTTAATTTCTTTTTCATACCAAACCTTTGTATTGAAGGATGCCGTGTTTCTTTCCCTAAAGAGTGTTATGATCTTGATACACATTTCTAGTATAATGGTGCACTGCTTTACAATGTTACTCATAATTATGAGTAACATTGTAAACATTATTAAATAAACTTTAAACATGTGTAACCATTCTAGTTTATTTTACAATTTTTCCATTTTATAATAAACAACAATGTTACTTACTTCAGTTTGCTTCTTTAGTTCTCCATTTTCTAGGATTTGTGAATGTCATAACTGTGTCAACTGCTTTTCCTGTTAGAAAATATATTATAAGCCTTGATTTCTTTAAACATTCCTGTTATGTATTACCCAGGGACGATATTTGTTCGTGCCCCAGCGGAAACATTTTAATATTTCATTCAGCGTCTAGCCGCCAACGAAGCAGGACCTCTGAGCGACTCAAGCGAGAAAAGTGAAGAAAGAAGGGGAGCCTCCAGCCCTCAACGCTACAAATTTGACAACGAAGAAAAAGAAAGGGGAGAGTTTCTCTCCAATTAGTTCGCCGGCCCCCCACCACACAGCCCATGTTGATCACTGGCTTTCGCTAAGGAAATCAAAACCTTAGTTATAAACTCCTCTCCTGGAGATTTATTAGTGAGTTGTTGTTCTATTTGCTGTAGCTGATTTCAAGTCAATAGGTGTAGCTGAAGTGCTAGCCTCCTGTGACGGGCTCAGATCCAGTCTTTTAGTTATTTTGTCTTGGTAGTCAGTCATGAGTTTGTCCATGTGTTTTGTCATACAAGTCATCATTGTCTCAGTTTGTTTCTGTATCTGATCCGCCACAAGTGCTTCAATGTTCTTTTCTGATGCATTTTTGTTTTGTTCAATTAAAAGATTGGCTTTTGCTTTTAAAAGTTTCTTTTTGTTACTATTCAGTCTGGTTCGTCTCGAATATTTCCTTCTCTTTTTATCTGTGCTTTTGACAGGGGCTGCGTTGTCCGAGCTATCGAGGGGGATCTGACTTTGATCCCCCACGGTTTCCCGGCCCACTACACCCTTCACTTTGTCTGCAAAGCCATCTGTCTGTGCTGTCCTGGGAGGGCCTCTCTCCTCTGTTCTCCATGCCACATCAGGTGGCAAGTGAGGGGGTGGCCTTCTTTGTTCTTTGAGTGTTTTTTCCTCTGTCAGAGCAACTTTGGCCCTTTTAATGGCCTCCGAGTATGGCAAAAAGGTCTCTGCTCTTATTTTATTTGCTCTTAGGCGCAGTTGGTATTGGGGGCAACCCTGGTACGCCGCCGAATGATTTCCCATGCAATTAATACATTTTAGAGTTTGTGTCTTACAATCTTTAATATTGTGTCCAGGCTGGGCACATCTCACACAGTTTTCCTTTTTGGATCTGCATTGATCTTGGCTGTGTCCCAGCCTGGACCACTTCCTGCATTTCCGAACTGGTGCCACATACGGGTGTACTTTGAACTCTTCTGCATTTAATTTCACAAGGGACGGGAGAGTAGGCCTGTCAAAAATGATTTTGACAGCCCTCGAATCATTCCCGTCCTTGTTTTTCAATCTGGTCACTTGCTTAGCGCCTGGTATAAGTCTTTTGATTTCGTCACTGTTTTCTTCGTGAGGGATAGCTTTAATTACGCCTTCAGTTGTAATTTTATTTTATTATTTTTCTTTTACGTCACCCTCGCGACGCAAATATCATCACAATATCATATGATGTAACAAAAATATGACTGCAGTTGTTTAGTTATATTATATATTTAGTTGGGAAGGCTGAAAGCCCCAAAGGTAACTTTCAGAGAAAAAAAGAATAACTAATCTACTATTACTTTGGAAGACAGGAAAGACCTACAATTTTAAGTGCTTATTCTTATTCTAACCTGATTTATTTGCTTGCACACAAAGTTCCTCCACAACTCGGAGGGCTGGCAAGAACCCTAACAAGGAAAAAGAACTACCCTTAACAGACCTATTCTTGGAAGACCGTACCCACCGGCAAAAAAGCCTACGAGTGGGGGTTGGATAGAAAGATCAGAAGAGACATGATGTCCAAAACAAAAGATAGTGGGGAAGGATGAAGAGCAAAAAAACAGCAAAAAAAGACTAAACTAGCTAGAGGTCCTAGTCCCTAGCCCTGGGAGTCCTGCTGTGCAAGGGCTCGGGAGGCCGGCGCAGTTCTCCCAGGGATACCACTTTTGTGATATGTCCTACAACCCTAACTCCTAGACAGCCGAATAAAACATCGTTCTGTCAAAACAAAGAAAAAACCCAAAAACCCTATCTCCCTATTTATACTCACTAACTCGACGAGGACAACCCTGACGGACAGGATGACCCTGACGTGTATGAAGGTGGATCACAAGTTGCTCAATGTGCGTGACAGGAACAAGAGCTGCAGTCCAACGTGGGGGGGGGGGTACCAATGTGTGTGCGGCTGAGTTGGTGGGAGCGGCGTCAAGGGAGGCGGCGGTGGATCTTCCGTCAGCAAACCGCCGTACTGTAGTAGCAGAAGTCTGCCAAGGCAGGTGTCCAAAGCTGCTCAACTTGAGAAGGCCAGATTTACCAATCTGCAGAAGCTGGCGCTGTAGCTTCTCACTATGGTGGTTTGCCCACATCTTGCCTTCATCAAACCCGTCCGTTCCTGTCTTATTATAATTCTGGCCAAAGTTCATTTTTCCCAAATCTGTCTCATTTTAGAAAATCCCAAGCAATCAACATTCATCAGAATTTCTCTTTATATTCTCTCTCTCCTCTATCTGTCACCTCCGTCACTCGTCTCGCAATCTTTCGACGGTCATCTCTCTCTTCCTCTCTATATATATCCTCTTCTCCGTTTCCTATCTTTCCTTCCAATTGGCCTGCCTAAGTTGGGATGAGTTTAAACACATACTTAACAGTTTAAAATCGTTATGATACTACTTCAGCGAGGGCGAAATTTCAAGTTTTAGGACTTTTGTTGGTAAGCTGAAGGATACATTCAAGCATATCTCATGATCTGGATTGCAGGAGTTTGGTCAGTTCTTGCGATTTGTAGCATTAATAACTCACAATTTACAAGTCATATCGCCTAAAACATCTGATAGCATGAAAATATACCCCTTTTAGAGTGTTTCTATGAAAAAAAACTGAAAAACTCATTTTTGTCGATATATCATGATCTGGCAGGTAACCCTCGAAATGCATCCATGTGACATGCGTAATAATAAAATATGTATTGTTAATTCTCATGCGACCGCCAAATGTCAATATCCTTATGTATTTTGTTCATCTTTGTAATACTCATTCATCTTTGTAATTCTTATGTGACTTGTCATCCAAAAAATGTGCTTATATTTATGCATGCTGAATGTCATATGTTTCTGTTGTACGGCACCTGGATGAGAAATAATACAGTGATTTTTAATTTGAATTTGAATGTTTGTAAAAGGTTACAAAGTTTGTAATATGTTCCAAAGTTTTATATTGTTGTAATGCTTGTACTATGTTACAAAGTTTGTAATGTGTTACAAAGTATCTAATGCGTTCTAAAATTGTAGTATGTTACAAACCAAAATATCTCTGTCTGTCTGTCTGTTCTTCATCACTGCTGCATGCTTGCATTTCCGCGGCAACTGTGTGACATATTACAACTGTGTGACATATTACAACTGTGTGACATAATACAACTGTGTGACATATTACAACTGTGTGACATATTACAACTGTGTGACATATTACAACCATGTGACATATTACAACTGTGTGACATATTACAACTGTGTAACATATTACAACTGTGTAACATAATACAACTGTGTAACATATTATAACTGTGTGGCATATTACAACTGTGTAACATATTACAATTGTGTAACATAATTCAACTGTGTGACATATTATAACTGTGTGGCATATTACAACTGTGTAACATATTACAATTGTGTGACATATTTCAACTGTGTGACATATTACAAACTGTGTAACATATTACAATTGTGTGACATATTTCAACTGTGTGACATATTACAACTGTGTGATATATTACAATTGTGTGACATATTTCAACTGTGTGACATATTACAACTGTGTGACATATTATAACCTATTAACATATTACAACTGTGTGACATATTACAACTGTGTGACATTTACAACTGTGTGGCATTACAAACTGTGTGACATATTATAACCTATTAACATATTACAACTGAGTAACATATTATAACTCAACTGTGTAACATATTAACTGTGTGACATATTACAACTGTGTGACATATTACAACTGAGTACCTTATTACAACTGTGTAACATATTACAAAACTTGTAACAACTATTTACATTTATTTAACAACTATTTATTTATAGTGTATGCACTCTCTGCACTAAATGTGTATGGATAATAACATGCATAACATTCTCTTTCCTCTCTCAAAAACATAAAACCATTCTCCAAAATTAAACTTTCATAGAAAGCACATATTATGCAACAAAACTAGTTTATCAAATTTGCTGTACTTTATCAAACTGAAATGTTCAGTTCATAACAAATAATCACAAACACCCCCCCAAAAAAAAATTCCAAAAAAAATCAAACATATTTATGTGACTACTAGGCCTATTGGTATAATAGCACAACACAAAGTAAGAATGCAAAGTACAACATCTACCCCACAATAATATCTTTGAACTTTCCAGGCATCTTCATTTCCCTTCCCGCCGGATTTCCCGAGTTCTGTCCCTTGATCTATGTCTGCGTGTTTTGAAGTGCAGGCGAGTCTGTCTGCCTGTCTGGCTGCTCTTGGGTTGCTTCCCTTCAATGTGAGTCTGTCAGATTAAGATTAAGTTTAAAATTATAGCCCCGTCGACAACAGAAGTCATGTCAGGGCTGTCACCACGTATTAAAAGTTTGAAATATGTTAGAAAGGTGATAATAACTTAGAAGGATGTTACACAGTTATAATATGTTAGAATTTATAATATTTACAAGCTTGTAATCTGTTGCAAAAGTTGCAAATATTTTACAAAGCTTAGTATAGATACAAAGTTGAATCTGTTTGCAGCTTGTATTTGCTAAGTTTGTAATATGTTACAAAGTTTGTGTTTAAAAAACCGTTTGTATATGTTTACAAGTTTGTGTACAATTTTGTAATTATTACAAATTGCAATATGTTACCACGGGTTGCGAAAAAGTTTGTAATATGTTACAAAGTCTGCAATATGCTACAAAGCTAACCTTAACCATAAAAATGCAGCAGACATGCTGCGAATTGCCAAGAAATTCAACAGACATGGCTACATAAATGGTCATAAATGCAGCAGCAATGCAGCAGAAAAGTGCAGCAGGAATGATAAATGCGATGAAATGCAGCGGTACGATAAAATGCATAGACTGCAGCGGAATGTAAAATGCGATAGAAATGCAGGCAGAAATGATAAAATGGCGATAGGAAATCAGAGGATTGAAATGCGCATCGAAAATGGCAAGCAGGCATGATAAAATGCGATAGAATGCAGCGAAATGCTAAATGCTATAGAAATGCAGCAGAGTGTATCAGAATGCAGCAAAGTGCAGAATGATTAGGAAAGTTTGCCAATATGCTACAGAGTTTGTAATTTTTTACAAATTTGCTAATATGTTTACAACGCGTTTGCAAAAATGCTGCAGAAATAACAGCGAAATGCGCATAAATTCAAGAATTCCCGCAGAAATGCAGCAGAAATTCAAGAATGGGCACACAAATGCAGCAACAGCGCAAGAATTAGAAATGCCTATAAGAAAGCAGCAAACTGCAGCATAAACTCAAGAATCCTAAGAATGCAAAGCAAGCATGCAGCAATATGCATCAAAGTGCAGCAGAACTGCAAAACACACACACACACCACACACAAAGTGCACACGCGCGCAGAGAGCGGCGCGCGCAGCACACGCACACACCACACGACACCACGCGGCATTTGATTAAGTTAATGGCATTGGATAGTAAACAAGGCTCAAGGGCCGGATAATATTCCTCCCTAGGGTGCTTACTGACTATAATTAAAGACTTATCTGTTCCACTTTGTACTATCTATTTAATCTGTACCTTAGTCTCCTTTTATGTGATCTCGTGGAAACAGTTTCCTACGCTCAATCATGTGATCTTACTAATTGTCTTATATACATGATTTGCTGTTGTTGTTGTTGTCTTCGGGTTCAACTTTTTCTCATTTCAAGTGAGGAAACATGCTGGTCTTTGTACA
>CM065690.1:56232632-56238037 GCA_017654935.2 Phymorhynchus buccinoides | reverse complement strand
TAAACTGACTGATGCTATGTTTCTCACAGTTTGTGATTTCCTCGACCTTTTACAGTACTGTAATAACAAACAAGCGTAAAATAGCAATAGTTTGTGGCGCGCGGTCTATTTTTACCACTCCAATCATGAGTCGCCTCCCCTGGCTTTTCAATAATTTTAATCTGTAAACCAGAATGTTATCTCTGCACCATTTCGTAACTTTTTATATCTTTTGGAAAACATTTTTAAAACTATGTATCCTACTTATACTCATCAAAAGAAGCACCGCATACTCGTCGTGTCTGTTGTAGTGTCTGTATTACGTATGTTTGTTATTTTGTACGCTTTTAAAATACATCATTTTAAAGAGCGGCCAGAAGTGTAGCCTCGATTTGAAGTGCGACAATTTTGTCAAAATGTGCGACAATTTTGGAACGACAGACCGACTGACCGACCGACAGACAGACAGACCGACTGACCGCCAAAGTGAGTTATTAGGTTTGTGGCTTGACGCCACAAAAAAAACCCAGAAAGTTCAAAACGGTAGGTTTCTGTCCCCTTTTATTTGAAAAAAAGAGCACAGACGTTTTGGAGACATAACTCCGTTTTCAATGTGAAGATAATGAGAGCCAAAAGTGTTGGCGAGAGATTTAAATACAAAATGAAGAGTGAGTAGGAATCATAAAATATCAGAAAAAACGATGACGCGAAAAAAAAAGAAAGAAAAAGAAAAGGAGAACCTTGAGTACATGTTAACATTGCATCAACGTTTGAAAAGAGACGGCTTGAACTTGAGGAAAATGGACATTACTGAGTTCAATTCAATGCTACAATTAAAACAGTGAAAAGCAGAAAAAAAAGAGAAAAAAATGACAATAATAACTGCACAGTCTTATATGCATGCACACACATACGTACACACCCGCGTATATAATATTCACACACACACACCACACACGCACACACACATTCGCACATGCAAGTACAATATGCACGCACACCAAATAACAACACCCACAGAAACGAACACACATACATGTATGCCAGAAACACACAAACACACACACAACACACACACACCACACACACACACACACACACACACACACACACAACACACACACACGCATGCCACTCGTGCAAACACATCAATATGACCCCATGAATGACTAAAATTGTGTATACAAAATTAATGTCATATGTTGAAGGTGAGTCATTTTAAGCACACACACACATAAACACAGGTGTGGCCATATGAACATATACATCGAGGTACGACCTCCACCAAGGCACCAAAACAAAGTTCCAGCCACATGATAGCCAAAACGACACACACATGCATCAATAGTGACATTAAGGAGGTGAAAACCACAAGGCTGGGGATGGGGATGGCTGGCTAACGAACAGAAGGGGGGTGGTGTTAGGGGGGAAAAAAAAAAACAAAAAAAAAAAAAAAACGGGGAAGGAGGTGGTGAGGAGGAGAAGGGGTAGGGGGCACTGAATCAACAAGAGTTCTTGGGGTAGTGTTATTGTTTGATGTTGATGCCAGCTGGTGCACCACCAAAGCCGACAACGCACTGGTCCGACAAACTGTGAAGCAAGCCATCACAGCAGGAAACCTACCAACTGAAGCCTCACACGCCATCAACAGCGAACCACGTGAGTCAAAGTTCTACCTACTGCCCAAAATCCATAAAGAAAACAACCCTGGAAGGCCCATCGTGCCCGCATGTTCTTGTCCCACTGTCCTCATCTCTTCCTTCCTTGACTCTGTCTTCCAACCTCTGGTTGCTCTACTAGAAACATACATCAAAGACACCAACCACACCCTGCAGCTTCTCTCAGACTTCTCCTTCCCCGCTGGTGGCACACCAGAACACTACCTGTTCACAATGGACGTTGTGTCGCTATACACGAACATCCCGCACAAAGGCTGCAGTGAAACACTTCCTGTCAAACAGCGATTATGATATCCACGTCCCAACCATCTTGAGACTCACTGAACTGGTGTTGACTCTCAACTCCTTTTCCTTTGGGGATGAAACATTCAAACAGACAAGAGGGGTCGCCATGGGGACCAAGATGGGACCCAGCTACGCCTGCCTCTTTGTGGGCTACATTGAGGACCAGGCCCTCAGTCAATACTCAGGTCCGCTGCCCTCACTGTTCAAACGCTTCATTGACGATTGCTTAGGTGTGTCCACCTGCTCCAAAGACTGCCTTATCAAGTTCATCAACCATTTGTCCAACTTCCACCCTTCCCTTCAGTTCACCCATCTTCATCTTCCATCACCTTCCTTGACATCACCATCTCCATTCAACCAAATTCCGACATTCTTGCAACCAATGTCTTCTACAAGCAAACGGATTCCCACTCGTACCTCCTCTACTCCTCAAGTCACCCCATTCCTACCAAAAACAGCATACCCTACTCACAGTTTCTCAGACTGAAACGAATCTGCAGCAGTGACGCAGATTTTGAGAGACAGGCGGAAGAAATGGTCTTGTTTTTCCTTTCTCGACAATACCCGCAAAATGTTGTCCAGGCAGCGCTTGTACGTGCCCGCAAAACAACACGTTGGGACGCCCTCAACTCTGGAACAACCCAGCAGCAAACCGACAGAATTGTCGCTGTTCTACCATGCCATCCACACAACCTGGCGGTCAGTAAAATTCTCCGCAACAACTTTCACATCATCCAGAACGACCCCAAACTCCAAGAAACGTTCTCACAGCCACCCCACATTGCCTACCGCAGAGACACCAGTCTCCGGGACCTGCTGGTACGCAGCTCAGTTCGTACAACCCCCCAAACCTCTCCTGTCCTTTCTGGAAACAAACCGTGCCAACGCAAGAACTGCAAGACTTGCTCTTTCCTGAACTCCACAACCACACTCACTGGCCCCTGTGGAAAGTTCTCAGTCCGTGCACTTTTCACCTTGCCAATCATCTAACGTGGTTTACGTGATCAAGTGCCTTCTCTGCCAAAAACTGTACGTGGGCGAAATGTACCGAACCTTGAATGAAAGGTTCACAGAACACCTTCGTTCGATGCGCCTGAGATATCAAGACCCCATAGGCACGCACTTCAACAGCCCCGGACACTCCCTCACACACGCGACTGTGTCTGCAGTGTGGCAGAACAGGGGAGGCAATGTGCAGCGAAAATTCAAGGAGTCCTGGCTGATCCGACGCCTTGGTACAAGTGCACCAGCTGGCATCAACATCAAACAATAACACTACCCAAGAACTCTTGTTGATTCAGTGCCCCCCACCCCTTCTCCTCCTCACCACCCCTTCCCCTCCCCCTCCACCCCCCTTCTGTTCGTTAGCCAGCCATCCCCATCCCCAGCCTTGTGGTTTTCACCTCCTTGATGTCACTATTGATGCATGTGTGTGTCGTTTTGGCTATCATGTGGCTGCAACTTAGTTTTGGTGCCTTGGTGGAGGTCGTACCTCGATGTATATGTTCATATGGCCACACCTGTGTTTATGTGTGTGTGTGTGCTTACAGTGACTCACCTTCAACATATAACATTAATTTTGTATACACAATTTTAGTCATTCATGGGTCATATTGATGTGTTTGCACGAGTGCATGCATGTGTGTGTGTGTGTGTGTGTGTGTGTGTGTGTGTGTGTGTGTGTGTATGTTTGTGTGTTTTGGCATACATGTATGTGTGTTCGTGGGTGTTGTTATTTGGTGTGCATGCATATGTACTTGCATGTGTGTGCGTGTGCGTGTGTGTGTGTGCATATGTGTGTGCATGCATATAAGACTGTGCAGTTATTATTGTCATCTTTTCTGCTTTTCACTGTTTTAATTGTAGCATTGAATTGAACTCAGTAATGTCCATTTTCCTCAAGTGCAAGCCGTCTCTTTTCAAACGTTGATGCAATGTTAATATGTACTCAGGTTCTCCTTTTCTTTTTCTTTCTTTTTTTCTCGCGTCCTCGTTTTTCTGATTCCTACTCACTCTTCATTTTGTATTTAAATCTCTCGCCAACACTTTGGCTCTCATTATCTTCACATTGAAAACGGAGTTAGTCTCCAAAACGTCTGTGCTTTTTTTTTCAAATAAAAGGGACAGAAACCTACCGTTTTGAACTTTGTTTTTTTTTTTTTAATAAGAGTCCTTGTGGTTATTGTTTCTTTATTTACTGTAATAACCTTTTTGGAAAGTGTATTATATTAGGAGACATTAATGTTCATTTTGATACTCAACATAGCCCCGTAACTGCTAAGACGAGCAATGCTTTGGATGTGTTTCATTTTAGTCAATCTGTTACCGAGCCACTCATGAACGTGGCCACATTCTGGACTGGGTAATTTATAGACCTGATGATGATTTGCTACGCTCTACTCATGTCACTCCATCTCTTGCTTCTGACCATTTCTGTATTGTTTGTGAACTATGTTTGTCTGTCCCGTCTGACACCCCATCGTACAGACAGTCTTGTAATGTACGCGGCATGGACAAATCAGACTATCTGCCCTGAATCATGCCCCACTTCCAACGAACTTAACAGCGCTCTCACTCGCGTTATCGACGCACACGCGCCGTTACGTCACCGCCAAGAGCGTGCCGATAGACGAGCCGTGGTATCCTTTAGTTAGCACTGAACTGAACTCGGCGAAGTCTGAAAAACGTGTAGCTGAAAGAGCATGGCTTAGGACCCCCCTTACCGTTACGAAACAAATCTTCAACGCTGCGAAACGAAAAATAGCGAACATAGTGTTGACAGCAAGATCCTCCTTTTACACTGACCAAATAAACAATGCAGTGACCTCTAGCCGGCTGTTTTCTATCTGCAGCAAACTACTTGGGCGTGAAAAAAGCACCCCTCTCCCTACCACCCACCCTGTCAGTGACCTTCCTGATGTCTTTAACGACTACTTTGTTCAGAAAATCCAGCTGATCAGAAACAAACTTGATCAGGCTTCTTCTACACCTATCACCCAGTTTGACCAAATAGGAACAACATCCACGTTCTTGGAATTTCAGCCAGTTACTGCCTTTGAATTGAAGAAGATCATTCTAAAAGCAAAACCCACTTCCTGTCCTCTTGACCCTATACCGACGCCACTTTTCATAGAATATCTTGATGAACTACTCCCTACACTCACCCATAAATTTTTTTATTGTCAACAACTCTCTAACATCTGGCTCCTTTCCATCTGTGTTCAAAACTCCATTGTCAAACCACTTCTAAAGAAATCATCCCTTGACCCAAACACTCTAAAGAACTATAGGCCTGTATCCAACCTCTCTTTCATATCGAAACTAATTGAGAAATTAGTTCTTCATCAACTCCTAGGCTATCTCAATGAACATCAACTCATCAGTCGTTCACAATCAGCGTACAGACCATTTCACAGCACTGAAACTGCACTGTTGAAGGTAACTAATGACATTCTCTTAGCT
>CM065690.1:56215132-56222632 GCA_017654935.2 Phymorhynchus buccinoides | reverse complement strand
GGAACTAGCCATGGGTTCCCAACCGTGAATGCCCTCTTATTTGATCTGTCTAGTTTTTGCTTTTGTTTTTTCCAGCGCAGAATACATTATTTGAGCCCCAGTTCATGTCAATAACTGCCGGTTACAGCAGGTGGACGTTATTGGAAGAGGAAGGAACAAACGGAAACAAAGTAGTATAGGTTTTGGCAGCACTGTATTTACACACACATAGACACAGACAGACACACACAGACACAGAGACACAGACAGACAGACAGACACACACAGACACACACACACACACACACACACACACACACACACACACACACACACACACACACACACACACACACACACACACCACACACACACACACACACACACACACACACTGTGTGTGTGTGTGTGTGTGTGTGTGTGTGATGTGTGTGTGTGTGTGTGTGTGTGTGTGTGTGTGTGTGTGTGTGTGTTGTGTGTGTGTGTGTGTGTGTAATTGTGTGTGATTGTCTCTCTCCTCTCTCTGTCTCACGCGCTTCTCTCTCTCTCTCTGCATTTCTCTCTCTGTCTCTCTTCTCTCTCTCTCTCTCTCTCTCTCTCTCTCTCTCTCTCTCTCTCTCTCTCTCTCTCCGTCATTTCGGTGTCTCTGTTCTATCTGTCATTTGTCGCAGTCATTTTCCCCCCCAACTGTTTCTTCTCCTCTCCCTTTCCACTACGATTACTGTTGTCAGTATTATGTACATGATTATGGTATTGTGCTTGCGGAACATATGTGTATTTTTTCCATATATTTCATTGTAAATTGATTTTTTTGTTTACAGTTTTTGCTTTTCATCTTGTTTGCTTCAGTTGTATTTCTTATTTATTTATGACGACAGGATGAAAAAAAGTTTTGTTTAGCTTATTCCTTTATCGTCAATAAAGATCATTCTGACTTGACTTGACTTGACTCATCAAACGACTCAGTGGTCTGCTGGCTTCCTGACGAAGCAACAGTTTAAAGAAATTGAGGGCTTCGTGTGTATGTAGTTGTGCCCCTCACCCTTTCCTCCTTACCACCCTTACCTCTCTTCTGCCATTATTCAGAAAGGAATAGGGTTAGGATCAACCTAGGATTGTGGTACAATTCCGCCAATAATTATCTATGCTGTGTAACTAGCTTGAACTGAGCCCGCCAGTTCAAAGCTTTGCTTGTTTGTTGTCTCCGTTATGCTGCTGCTTTTGTTCAGGTTATGGTTTCGAAAATAAAACGTTTTTAAAAACCAGCCTAGGATTATTTTCAATAAAACTGAAAGAAGACGCAGTCGAGCTTCATCGTCTTAACGGATGCGATTCTGAGAGTGTTGGTCTAATTTCATGACCAACACTGCAGGTGTCTGTAGTTCTCGGGCCTGGTTAACGCCGGGATATCATTATGAAAGGAAGCGTAGAATACAGCCCTGCCATGCAGTCTCAGACCGATACGGAACTCCATAGCATCATCATCATCATTGTCATCCGCCTCATTTCCATCAATAAAAAAACACCCCACCAACACTGTCAAATTATAGGGGTTTGCATGCCCTGCTCTCATGGTGACCTGCTTCGATTACCAATCCAGTTTATGCTCTTGGTGCGTTCGGGTCAGAGTCATGGGGATCAGTGTGTTCTGGGGAGCTGCTGATGGACGGACATGGTGGCGCCCTCAGAGGAGGACCTCACTCATGTTGGCTCCACGACTAAGAGAATAGTGTCGTCAGTAGGGGGCTTAGTAGGTGGTGTCCTGAACATGCTCTACTGAACTCCACCGAAGTGACTCAGCAGCAGTGCAGTGTCTCCTCGGTTGGTTGCCTCCTGACGGCCTAACATAGATTCACCCCCTTGGACTGCTGGTCTCGGATTCTGCGATTTGAACAACCCGGGGTGTGTCTGCGAGTTGGGACTAGGAATGAGCGGCGTGGGAGCAACACCACTGTACGGCCCTGAAAAATGGGACAGATAAAACCCCCCACAAACAACAAAAACAAAAATTGAAAGAAGAAGCAGAGAGTGGTAAGGACGAGTGGCGGGTGTGTGGGGTGTGGTGTGGTGTGGTGTGTGTGTGTGTGTGTGTGTGTGTGTGTGTGTGTGTGTGTGTGTGTGTGTGTGTGTGTGAATGACAAGATTGCACCTTACCTGTTCATGAGGTGACTGAGTTGTCTAGCGGCCCCTTGCAGCCCCAGTGGTTTGAAGAAGTTGAGAGCTCCGTGCGTGTAGTTGTGCCCGCAGGACAGGTCTCCGCGGGTGGGTTGCCCACAGTAGAAGGCGGACCCCCCGTTCTGCTCCGTCAGGTTACAGCTGCCTCTGTACCCAGGGATGGGCCACGACGGCAGGCACGGAGTCACCTGGGGGAAGGGTAAGGAGTTTCGTCAGTATCTATACTGCATTACATCGGTTTTTTTCGGAGTGTGGATGCTCACGTGGCGGGGTAATCAAAAAACGGTCACACAACGTAATGTTCTCATCCATAGTAGCTGATGCGCTTGTACCATAATGTTCGAGTGCTCCGGCTGTTGGGATAATCCCTGGAGTCTTTTAGCCAGGGGACGTCAACAACAACAACATCGTCGTCATTGTCATCATAAAGGTATCGTCATTGTGGTCAGAATCACTGTTATCGTAATAGTCGTCCCCCCGGTGGGGATACCAGGGGATCTTTTGTATAAATAGTTCCCCCACCTTCTGGAAGTTCTATGCTTGTAACTTCCTCTAACCTGTCACTCTCTTTGATTCTGCCTGTTCCCCTTTGCTTACTGTCATCTACTATTTTTCTGCCTTACCATCCCATTCTGCCTTTTTTCAAGATTTCCTTCAGTCGGACTTGCTGGGCCTAACTATTTCTTCGTTAGGCTCATAACGGCAGCATGACGCATCTGCGCTCAAAATTGACAGGACACTGTCTGAGAATCGAATAATAATAATAAGAAGAAAAATAAGTAATGGTCGTCATCGTTGTCGTCATAAGCATAATCGTCGTCATCGTTGTCGTCGAAAGTAGGCCTAGAATTATGGTCGATGATGTTGTTGTCATCGTCATTTTCTTCTTTCTCCTCCTTCTCGTCGTTGTGTGTGATGTGATCTAGTCATCATCATCATCATCATCATCATCATCATCATCATCATCACCATCACCACCATCATCATCATCATCACCACCACCACCACCACCACCATCATCATCACCACAACCACCACCATCACATCACCACCACCATCATCATCATCATCACCACCACCACCACCACCATCATCATCCCACCACCACCACCACCATCACCACCATCATCATCATCATCATCATCATCATCACCACCACCACACCATCATCATCATCATCATCATCATCACCACCACCATCACCACCACCACCACCCATCATCATCATCATCATCACCACCACCACCACCACCATCACCACCACAACCACACCATCATCATCATCATCACCACCACCACACATCATCATCATCATCACCACACACCACCACCACACCACCACCACCATCATCATCATCATCATCATCATCATCACCACCACCACCACCACCACCACACCACCACCATCATCATCATCATCATCATCATCATCATCACCATCATCATCATCATCACCACCACCACCACCACACCACCATCATCATCATCATCACCACCACGGACGACACCATCATCACCACCACCACCACCACCACCACACCACCAACAGTCATCATCATCATCACCACCACCACCACACCATCATCATCATCATCATCATCATCATCATCATCACCATCACCACACCAGATCATCATCATCAGAACCACCACCAGACCACCATTCATCATCATCACCACCACCACCACCACCACCACCACACCATCATCATCATCATCAGACCAGAGACCAGAGAGATCATCATCATCATCATCCATCACCAGACCACCACCACACCATCATCATCATCATCATCATCATCATCATCACCACCACACCACCAGAGAGAGAGAGAGAATGAGAGAGAGAATTATTAGGCCTCTGGCCCATAGACGATATGAATTATGAGAGAGAGAGAAAGAAATGCAAACAAAAAACCAGCACAATCATTTTCGAGATCAGTATTAGAGAGAGAGAGAGAGAGAGAGAGAGAGAGAGAGAGAGAGAGGGGGGGAGAGAGAGAGAGGGAGAGAGAGAGAGAGAGAGAGAGAGAGAGAGAGAGAGAGAGAGACAGACAGACAGACAGACAGAGACATATCGTCAAAATGAAAAGAATGGATGAAAGCACTCTAAAACAAACCCAGCCAGGCAGGCTATAAACGGGCACGGTTTTGTTTGTCCACCCACCACCACCATCTCCAGTACACTCCAGGACACTGACCTCCACCCTTTCCCCCTGGCCGTTCTCAAACCAGGCAGTGAGGTACCTCATGGACAGCAACACGTGACGCAGCTCCACCACCACCCGCAGATACTCCCGGGAGTGCGCCAAGGACACGGAGACCGTGGTCTCCCCTGCCCAGCGCAGAGTCGCCTCCCCTACGTAGCTTCCGTTGCCAAGGTCAAGGACTCTAGCCGGGGTGGAAAATCCCCGGGCGGAGTTCTTGAGCCAGACCCGAAGGTCGTCGCCACCCCGGGTGCGAGGTGACCCCCGCTGGTCGCGCAGATCCACCCCGATGAGGAGCCGGTCCCCCACCCGGTGCAACCCGCGACCAGAGAGAAGGTACACCTGTCAACAGTCAGGACACCTTGTCAACAGTCATGGCACCTGTCAACAGTCAGGACACCTTGTCAACAGTCATGGCGCCTGTCAACAGTCAGGACACCTTGTCAACAGTCATGGCACCTGTCAACAGTCAGGACACCTTGTCAACAGTCATGGCACATGTCAACAGTCAGGACACCTTGTCAACAGTCAGGACACCTGTCCACAGTCATGGCATCTTGTCAACAGTCAGGACATAGAACCTTGTCAACAGTCACGGCGCCTGTCAACAGTCAGGACATCTGTCAACAGTCATGGCACCTGTCAACAGTCATGACACAGGTCAACAGTCACAGAGAGAGAGAGAGAGTATCAGTAGTAGAGAGAGAGAGAGAGAGAGAGAGAGAGAGAGAGAGAGAGAGAGAGAGAGAGAGAGAGAGAGAGAGAGAGAGAAGAGAGAGAGAGAGAGAGAGATGATTTGATTGATTGAATTTTATTTATAGAGGGTAATAGAGTAAGCAATAACATGCTTGTTTACATCCAGCCCTCTGGATGACGAGAGAGAGAGAGAGAGAGAGAGGGAGAGAGAGAGAGAGAGAGAGAGAGAGAGAGAGAGAGAGAGAGAGAGAGAGAGAGAGAGAGAGAGAGAGAGAGAGAAAGAGAGAGAGATAAACAGACTGTCATACAGAAACAGAGACAGAGGGAAAAAACAGAGGAAATGAGAGAGTGAGAGAGAGAGAAAGAGAGAGAGAGAGAGAGAGAGAGAGAGAGAGAGAGAGGAGAGAGAGAGAGAGAGAGAGAGAGAGAAAACTTGAAAACTTGAAAACTTAAACTTTATTTTCCAAGGATATAGATTTTAGGCAAAGCCTATTCTTCCAATCTGTCCTTGATACATATACTTAACACAAAAGACAAACATGGCAAGGCATACTATTACACATACAGAGCTGAATACAAAGGTAGCAAAGCAGTTGATATTATGAAACATAGGCTGAAATATGGAATTATAAAAGTTGCATATTTTTAATACTCGCGCGTGCATACAAGCATGCAATCATACTTACACACTTGCGCGCATGTATATAAACGAAACATACATTATAGAACAGGACAATATATATACATTCATGACCCTGGGGGGAAATGAGCTTAAGGAGGGTCGAATGTTAGTGTCTTTCGAAGACTCGTTTTGAAGGCTGAGATAGAGGAGCATAATTTAGTGTCACACGGAAGCGAGTTCCATATGAAAGAACAACAAATTAATGATCAGCAGTGTCTCTGATTTAAAACAAAATTGAAAGCAAAAGTACATTAAGAACTACAACATTTTCTTCTTTGTCAGGTACAGTATAAAAATATGAATTGCATAGGCATTGTAGGCCAATCATTTTTCTGTGTACCATCCCTTACAAAAATAAAAATGGCGGCTAACCATGGAAATGTATGCATTGGATAAAAAAAAATCAAGATCACAATAGTTTGATAAATGCAACTGCATTTGACATGCGTGATACAAAAATGTTTCTGTAGAAGTATATTTGATGGAGTATACCCTTAAAACCTCAGCCCAAAAATGGGACAGTGGGCATATATGGGTTAATTATCTCCAGTGTTTGTCAGACTGAGTGTGACCTTCTATTTCAATAATAAAATGTCAGTATTTAATCTGGCAGTGAAGGGGGGTTAAGCAAAGCAACCATGCCGTAAATTACTATAGATTTCACATGATGAAGCTATATACATGCATGCTGCCTGTGCAGTGTTTCACATAGCCAATCATTGAGACTCACCAGGTGCGCTTGCACCCATGCATGCACACACAAATGCGCGCGCGCACGCACACACACACACACACACACACACACACACAAAACATTAACATCCATACCATTACCATATTATTAAATATGGTCGAAGAGACATCGGCCAGCCAACCTTAGACCAGCTGTCGGCTAATGGGTGGCAAAGGGTTAGTTCAGAGTGAATTGACATCGGCTAGCCAACCTTAGACCAGCTGTCGGCTAATGGGTGGCAAAGGGTTAGTTCAGAGTGAATTGACATCGGCTAGCCAACCTTAGACCAGCTGTCGGCTAATGGGTGGCAAAGGGTTAGTTCAGAGTGAATTGACATCGGCTAGCCAACCTTAAACCAGCTGTCGGCTAATGGGTGGCAAAGGGTTAGTTCAGAGTGAATTGACATCGGCTAGCCAACCTTAGACCAGCTGTCGGCTAATGGGTGGCAAAGGGTTAGTTCAGAGTGAATTGACATCGGCTAGCCAACCTTAGACCAGCTGTCGGCTAATGGGTGGCAAAGGGTTAGTTCAGAGTGAATTGACATCGGCTAGCCAACCTTAGACCAGCTGTCGGCTAATGGGTGGCAAAGGGTTAGTTCAGAGTGAATTGACATCGGCTAGCCAACCTTAGACCAGCTGTCGGCTAATGGGTGGCAAAGGGTTAGTTCAGAGTGAATTGACATCGGCTAGCCAACCTTAGACCAGCTGTCGGCTAATGGGTGGCAAAGGGTTAGTTCAGAGTGAATTGACATCGGCTAGCCAACGTTAGACCAGCTGTCGGCTAATGGGTGGCAAAGGGTTAGTTCAGAGTGAATTGACATCGGCTAGCCAACCTTAGACCACCCCATGCCAAGTGGGTGGCAACATCGGCAAATGGGTGGCAAGTGGCCGGATTCAGGGACATCCGTGGTCGACACGATAGCGGCCTGCCGACCTTAAGCCACCCCATCGGAGTATGGGTGGCAAAGGCTCGGCTACAGGGTGAATGAACGTCGGCATGCCACCTGAAAATATCCCATGGTCGGTCAAT